>OW386554.1:23065443-23197943 GCA_936435175.1 Glyphotaelius pellucidus
TGATTTTGTTATGTACCAGTTTTAAATGAAGTAACACTTTGAAGATTTATGATGTGGAGAACAGTTTATTAGTTTAATAGTTATATCGGAAACTTAGTGTAATACCGGAGATACAATATTCACAGTTAGAATTTAGTCTTGAACTGATGTCTAGTATAATCTGAAGAATAATACAATTGTGTTGGCTTATATATGCTAAATAAGTAATTGAAAGTTAATGTTGGTGACATTGGAGAAACTAGTAATTAAGCTTAAGGCATAATATAGTACATTAGTAAATAGATGCACAGATATGTGATGTCACAATGCAAAGTGACTTGCAATTAATAATTACACATTAATGGAGAGTTGCATTCTTGAAAGTGATATTCTGAAAGTGCACTAATAGGTGTCATAATGTGATTAGAGATCGTATTGTGCGGATGGCACATAACACCCCCATCGTTAATTTGAAATTATAGTTTGAAGAATTTAAAATATAATTTCACAATACAAAAAGGTATACAAGGAGTAGGTAATGAATTTCTTAATGGATAAATTTATATAATGTAAAGTACCTTTTACCATGAAATGTTCTTATGATCTAAGTTTATATAAGACAAAGTATATGTATATTGTAAAGTACCTTTTACCATGAAATATGATTATAAATTTCTTAATATCTAAGTTTATGTAATAAAGTATACGAAACATTTAAATAATTCTTTATTTGGGATAAGACAATATTAAAATTATTCTTAAAATTATATAATACCTTGTACCTTGATCTTAGTCTAAATGAATTGTTTTCATGATTCTATACAATTTTTAATATTTTCAGGAAGATTAAAGGATCTTCATATACAATTTTATGATTGATTTGAGGTTTGAAATCTTGCACTTCTGCGTAAAGGAGTTATGACAGGTGCTGATGGTACAATATTGTCTACAGTTGTCAATTCAATGTCACGTTCTCGTGAACATTGACGTGTTCTACAACAAGTTATCATATTTAGTATTGGATTTACATTTATTGCAGGATTTTGTGAATATTCTATTGGGTGAATATAATTATCATTTCTGTTGTTGAAATACAGATTTTTTAAGTATTTAAGGATTTTATATATTATAAAACAGAGAAGTATTTTTCCTAAAGAGAGTATTGTATATATAAAATAATTATTATTTAAAATTTTGTGAAAAATTGTGCCTTTTTGAGTATTTTCAATTTCCAATTGTATTTTCTTTAACCTCTCGCTCGAATGTTGTAATTCATCTAAGTTTATATTGGTAAGTCTTAGTAGGGGTACATGTGGAATAGTGTTATTAAAAATTGAATTGGATCGATTCTTTTTACAACACTCATCTTCAAGAATATTGAATGAAGGAAGAATGTGTTCGAATTCACTAATGAATGATTGGGCGGGAATTAGCCTAGTAGTTGATGTAAATAGTTTACAATTTCCGTTAAGTGATATGATACCTGTATTTTTTAAAATGACTGTTTCTCTGATTGTGTTATTGCAAATAACGTGTCCATTGTCGTCTTTGGATAGCATAAAAATCCAAGAATTAGATTTCTCGAGTTTGTGGTAAATTTCATATTTATGATTTTTGGTTATTTTCGTATTACAAAGGGGGGATATATATGTGGATAATGGATTCAACATGCTTGTTTCACACGTTGGGTGAGTAGCACTTGTAAAGATGCCGTTAAATTTTTTGCAAATGTAGTTAGTATTATCAATAATACGACAGTTTTTTAGATCGTTCGTAGATGTATAAATGTCTTTTAAGTCAGTGATGAATAAATATTTGAACGTTGGTTCTATGAACACAAAATCATTTACGTTTTTTATTGGAAGAGGTATTATGTGAAAAATGTTAAATTTGTTTTCGCTCACAAGGGGATTAATTAGAAAAAACATGAGTTTATTGTTAAAATAGATGACATTCAAAGTTAAAAGATCTGTGATGTAAGGGAAATGTTTCATCTCCGGTTTAAACGGATATGAAGTACCAAGTGGTAAATGTGGTAGGGATTGTTGAAGGAGTTTTATTAGATTGGATGGTGAGATTACAGCTGGGTGTAAAATATTAGATTTGGAGAATAAAATTGCATCTGTATATGTAGAAATTTCGATTTCCACATTTGATACAAGTTGTGATAATGTTATATAATGTTCAGTAATCATATTTATTTCCGAATTGGTCAATTGTCTTCTTTCGATTTCTTTAGTGAAAAAGTGAATTTGTTCAATGTTCTCGTTGAACAGTTTTTCGTTTTGATTTAAGTTTGTAATAGATTTGTTAAATGTTGAAATTGTGGTTTGAACTATTTGTGTCTGTTCTTTAAATAAATTAAGGATATTGTTGTCGTCTTTGTTGAGTTGATTTATTAATGTATCATAATGTTCGACTTCATCTCTGTCAGCCGTGCCAAATAAGTATTTTAGGCTCGATCCTACAATGTTAAAAAGTCCGCGTTTTTCTCTAGTTTGATTGTGATTTAAGATTTCAGAGAGAATTTTATAATTAGCTTCTAGTTTGGGAATTGTAGATTGAATTAGTATTGGAATGTTACTGCAAATTTCTTCTAGTTTTGGATTTTCACAGGTTTGTTTCGTATTGCTATAAATTTTATTAATTAAATCAATTTTTTGTCCAATTGATTTGATGTCAACGTAAGCGATTATTTTCCATGTATCATGTTGAAGTTGGGCTGTTCCGATCTTGTCGAAGAATAGACCAGGTGATGTGTCGAAAAGTTTCAAATCATAGTTATTATTGTTGATGGGTTCGTAAGAAAATATTCTTCCAATCAAACAGAGGATCATCCAGGAATTTATCCATCTGAAATGAAAGGTTTTATTCTGTTATTGTGTACAACGATTTCTTTTCTTTTGATTTTAATGGTCACATTTACGGGTGAATTAACCTTTGTAATTTGATAAGGGCCATCATAATTGGGTGCTAGTTTTTTAGATTGGTTTGTTTTTGTAGCTTCATTCTTAAGAAATACCAAATCTCCGATTTTGTACACGTGATTTTTACAGATTCTTTCATCATGTCTTGTTTTTACAATTTCTTTTTGCTTGATTAGATTATCTTTGGCAATTTTGTGACATGTTTGTAGTTTTAGCTGTAGTTCATCTAAATAATCTTTGTATGTGTATTTGAATTTTGGTTGCCTTGTTATTGACGTAGGCAATTCAGGTTTATTTCCGAATACGAGTTCATAAGGGGAGAATTTAGTAGATGTATGTGGAGTTGTATTGTAAGAGAACATTGCGTAATCTATCCATTGATCCCAATCAGTTTGAGATGGTGAAATGTAGTGTTTCATGTAATCAGCTAGAGTTGCATGACTGCGTTCTAACGCTCCATTTGTTTGCGGGTGGTAAGCCGATGTTTGTAGTTTTTCAATTTTAAATAACTTGCAAAGTTCCTTAATTAATTTAGATGTGAACTCTGCGCCTTGATCCGTTAATATTTTGTTAGGGAGGCCAAATAAGCTTATGAATTTTTCGAATAACTGTTTTGCTATTGTTTCCGCTTCATGATTAGGTATGGCTATTGCTCGAGAAAATTTTGTCAAATC
Organism: Glyphotaelius pellucidus; assembly: GCA_936435175.1. Classification (NCBI taxonomy): domain Eukaryota; kingdom Metazoa; phylum Arthropoda; class Insecta; order Trichoptera; family Limnephilidae; genus Glyphotaelius; species Glyphotaelius pellucidus. Next base: position 23,069,024 of record OW386554.1, read on the forward strand.
ATCTTGCATGGTGAGAATGTATTTGTTACCGGATTCTGTTAATGGTAATGGTCCTACTACATCAAGAGCTAACCTTTCAAAGGGTTTAGTAGAAGTACTGGTTAATTCTAATGGTTGTACATTTCTTTCTCTTGAAATCTTGTTTTTCTGACAATCGGTGCAATGCCTTATGTATGTTTTAATATCATTTTTCATTTTAGGCCACTTGTAATAATTGCGTAATCTGTTAAGTGTTCGATGCATCCCGGAATGACCACCGATTGGATTGTTGTGAAATTCATGGAGTATTTTAGGAATTTGATCTTCGCTTGGAATAATGATTTTATTATGACATATGGTCAATTTGATATCGGTGTTACCGAATATATAATTAATGATCAATTTTATTTTATTCCATTTCAAATTTTCTAAGCCTGCATAATGCGATGATGGTATTGTAATACTAGTTGTGTTATTTTCCAGGAGTATAGTCTTGAGATTTTGAAGAGCAGTGAAAAGATCTTTATAAGTTGACTTGTCCCAGAAATTATGCGTAAGTATTATGTGGTATATTTTTTTATCTTTATATTCTGATGTTAGGATGTCGAATAGTTTATTTTCTGTGGCGTTTATTTCATCGTAGTTTTTTATCAATTCTTTGATTTCTCTAGCTAATTCTTGACTCATTTCTTTATCATTACTTATAAAATGAGCTATGTTGTCTTTGTAAGTTAGTAAGTTGTGATCGATTTCTGTTATGTTAGAGATATCAGTATTTTTATCTGAATAATGAGATTTTATAAATTCTTCGTAAGAGTTGGGGTTAGGATTCGCTGATATGTTAAGTATTGTTTTTGGTTCTTCGAGGACAATGCGAGATAGTGCGTCTGCATTACTATTTAGTTTACCAGCTTTATATATAATTTCGTAATTATATTCTTCTAGTTTCAATCTCCAACGCGCGCGTAAGGGATCTTTTGCATTAACTAACCAAACCAAGGGTCTGTGGTCGGTAATTAATTTAAATTCTCTACCGTAAAGATAGGGTCGAAAGTGTTTCGTAGCCCATATTATGGCCAACAGTTCTTTGTCTATAGTTGCATAATTTTGTTCAGCTTTATTTAAAGTGCGTGAAGCGTAAGCTATCGGTAAGTCTTTACCTATTGGTCCTTGCGAGAGAACAGCTCCTATTGATGTATTTGATGCATCCGTAGTTAAGTTAAACGGCAATTCGAAGTTAGGGTATTGTAGAATTGGTTCTGTGGTAAGTTTTTGTTTTAGATTATCAAATGCGTTTTTTTGTTCATCGGTCCAATGAAAGTTAACGTTTTTTCTTAAAAGTTTTGTGAGAGGTTGAGATAATTTAGAAAAGTTATCAATAAATCGACGGTAATAACCTACTAGTCCTAAGAAAGCTTTTATATCGCGTTGATTTTTTGGAATTGGATAATTTATAATTGCGTTTATTTTTTCAGGATTAGCTTTAACGCCTTTGTCTGATATGATATGACCTAAATATGCAACTTCTTTTCTTAAGAATTCGCATTTATCCGGTTGCAATTTAAGATTGTGTAATCGAAGTTTTTTAAATATTTCGGTAAGTTTCGAATTATGATCTTGGAGTGATGATGCGTAAACGACAATGTCGTCAAGATAAACAAAACATTTTATTCCCTGTAATCCGCTCAAGACGTTGTTCATAAGCCTTTGGAAACAGGCTGGTCCATTTTTGAGACCAAATGGCATTCTTTTAAATTGATAATGTCCTAGTGGAATAGTAAAAGCAGTTTTATCAGAATCGAGTTTATCCATTGGGATTTGATGGAATCCTGATGCTAAATCTAATGTTGTGAAATATTTAGATTGACCAAGTTGATCCAGAATATCTGAAATATTGGGTAATGGGAAGGCGTCACCGACTGTAATGTCATTCAACTTTCTATAGTCCATGACAATACGCCACTTCTTCTTTCCAGAAGCGTCTGCTTTCTTTTCTACTACCCATACAGGAGAAGACCAAGGAGAACACGAAGGTTTAATTATATCATCTTTTAACATTTTATTTATTTGGGAATTAACTTCTTTTTTGTGGACTTCGGGGTATCGATACGTTTTAGTAAATATTGGGTGCGGTGACGTCACCGGAATTGTATGTCTAACGGAATCTGTGCATGTTAATTTATCTCCTTCTAGATGAAAAATATCATTATATTTTTGACAAATATCTAAGAGAGATTCGTGTTCTTCTTTATTGAGATGATCACTTCGGATTTGTGACTCTAATTTATTTTTTCTGGAATCGTTTGTATTATGGGTTTCTTGTGTATGATATATGTTATAAGAATTTGCAGGAAGAAGTGTTAATTTTATCTCCTCTATTTGGACAGGTTCGTCATTTGTGTTGACAATAGATGTTATGGCTTTATTTTTGCCATATATTGAAACTAATGACTTGCATATGTATATGCCATTGTTTACACGGGTTTCATTAATTAAACCTTCACCGATTTCTGGATTGTTTACTTTGATTTCGATAAACGTTTCAGATCTGGGGGGAATAATGACTTTTGTATTATGTTTAATTTTGAAATGAAGTGGTAATACGATTTTTTCAAATCTCAATTCATTAAATTCATAATCCACCTTTGCATTGAATTTAATTAGAAAGTCAAATCCTAATATTCCATCGAAGGGTATATTATTATTGTCATTTGGTATGGCATGAAATGTATGGTGAATTGATTTAGAATTAAAGTGAAGCGGAACTTCTATTGATCCAAGAGTATTTAGAGATTTTTCCTTAATGTCTAGGCCAATTAGCTTAATTGATTTTTCTTTATCAATGATTGGATTTTTATGTAAGGAGTTTAATTTTATCAGAGAGACATTTGCTCCAGTATCTAGGAGGAAAGTAAACTTTTTGTTTGGATTATTAGTTATCGTACTGTTAATAATAATATAAGATAAAGTATGCGGATTAGTTGAGAATATGCTACCTTTGGAAGGTGAATGTCTCGATGTACGGTAGTTTACATGAGATCTTGGTAGTTTAAATTATCGTTATCATTTGTACGAATTTCGCTCGTGGATGCCGCATTATAGTCACTTTCAATTTCTTCATTATTTATACTTTCGTCATGATCACTTGAATCATCACGATAGAAATGAACACGGTGGTCAGATTTATTATTATTTTTGTAATTATTCTGGTTTTGATTTCTTTCATAACCTTTGTTATTGGATGTATTGTTGCGATCATTAGGTTTTTCAAAATTTCTATTATTTTGTGTGTTCCGATCATTATGTCTTTCATAATTTCTATTGTTATACGTGTTTCGTTCATTATAATTACGTTGATCGTAATTTTTGTTAATGTTATTATTTCTGTTAAAATTTTTAAGTCGACACTCTTCTGTGGAGTGGCCTGTTTTTTTGCAATATCTACATGAGATTAATGGACGTGAATATTTTTGTCTTTCCATAAATGTATTATCATTAATTTCTGGATTAGTGTTTCTATCTAATCTTCTATAACAGTTCGTAGTTGTATGTCCGTTTGTTTTACAATACGTACAATAATTTGGTTTTTTGCCAAATAATTCTCTTTCATCATTTATTTTATTCTCGTTTTCTATCCGTTGACAGAATTCAGATGCTTCTAGATGTGTTTGCGGATCTTTAATTAATAAAAGTGAACGATATTCGCGTGAGACTCCTCCTAGAAAGGCTCTCAGACAAATGTCATCCTTCATTTTGAACATACCGACTAATAATTGAGGTTTATTTTCGTTTTCATATTTTATTGCCCGAACGAACTTATTATCTAAAATGTCTAGACGGAATGTAAAGTCGCTTATGCTTTCATCCGGTAATTGTTTGAATGTTTGTGCTTCTAAAATTAGTTGTGTTACAGATTGTGTAGGACAGAAGTAATCTTGTAGGATGTCTCTTAAAGATTCCCACGTTGGTGTTACTTTTATCTCCGATAGTATTTTTGCTTTTCCGGTAAGCTGTTTTTTTGTGTATTCTAATAAAATGTCGTATTGATCGGGTTTAGCAAGTCGAAACGCGGCGTTAACATTAATTATGAAGTCATCTAACTTCATTCTGGATCCGTCATATTTTTCTATCCAGTTAAATAATTCACTAGTAGTAAAAAGGGAAGAATTAACCTTGGATTCATTGCTATTTGAAGCTTCGGTCTTAGGTGTGTTAGGATACATTTTGTATTTAGTTGAAAGTACCGATTTTTATAAAAAATATATAGATTGCCTTAAAAAGGTTTCGACTTATTTGTCGTTATTATAATAATGGGCTTTATAAAAAAGACATAAAATTTATTTAATTTTATCTAGGAACTTATCCATCGGATATTTTAATATGATATTTTAATAGGCTTTGTAAAAAGCATAAATGATTTGATTGAGTGCTTTATAAAAAGTCACAAAATATTAATTACGCTTTGTAAAAAAGACATAAAATTTAATTAATTTTATCTAGGAACTTATCCATCAGATATTTTAATATGATATTTTAATAGGCTTTGTAAAAAAGCATAAAAGATTTGATTAAGTGCTTTATAAAAAGTCACAAAATATTAATTACGCTTTGTAAAAAAGACATAAAAGATTGGTTACGTTTCGTAAAACAATTGACACAATAATAATACTGTTATAAAAAAATAATATCTTCTTACAGGACGTTCATCTTCTTCCAAGTGTTGAGGGCTTCTTCTTGATCCTTGCGCAGGTGAAAGTCCTCTTGAGGAAGATGATGAGTGCTGATCGTCTGGTGTGAGTGAAGGGTCCAATGTTGATTGAAGACTTCTGGTTGTGTTGTGATCCCGGGGTTTTGAGATGCCTCGTTTTGTAAGTTCTTCTTTTTGGCTGGTAACAATTTATTTTATTATTTGTTTAAGGGTTTTTCCTTCAGTTTAAACCGTTAGGGACCGACAAAGTTTAGTTCGCCGTTGGTCGAAGTTATCCCACCGCTGCCACCAAAATTGTTATGTACCAGTTTTAAATGAAGTAACACTTTGAAGATTTATGATGTGGAGAACAGTTTATTAGTTTAATAGTTATATCGGAAACTTAGTGTAATACCGGAGATACAATATTCACAGTTAGAATTTAGTCTTGAACTGATGTCTAGTATAATCTGAAGAATAATACAATTGTGTTGGCTTATATATGCTAAATAAGTAATTGAAAGTTAATGTTGGTGACATTGGAGAAACTAGTAATTAAGCTTAAGGCATAATATAGTACATTAGTAAATAGATGCACAGATATGTGATGTCACAATGCAAAGTGACTTGCAATTAATAATTACACATTAATGGAGAGTTGCATTCTTGAAAGTGATATTCTGAAAGTGCACTAATAGGTGTCATAATGTGATTAGAGATCGTATTGTGCGGATGGCACATAACATATATAAGGTGAATATTCTCGTTGTGTAAATAAATAATAATAAAAATAAAGTGCAATATGACTTCCTTCAAGGGCAATCGTTTGGTTGTTTGTGATTTTCTTTCCCGTAGTTTGAAGGCGAAATATTGTATCATGCGATGGTTAGATACTGTTTACTAATTCTACTAAATTTAAAATACCACATCGCAGGCGCTCGAACGGTTCGTGACAATTTTTAGTTGCTATAAATTAAATGAAATACCGTTTTATGGGTTAATTTTTGGGTTATTATGCCGCGTTGCGCACATTAATCCTCTGAGGAACGGTTTTAATTAATTACAGTTTAATAATTAATGAAATTATTACGGTTTTTGGCGTTTAATTTTGATATCACCGTCAACTACCGGATACTAAAGCTTGCGACGCGATGGGGCTAAGATTACCTGTTAGTATTGATGGGGTTTTCGCATAACCGGCATAACGATAATGGCATAGTAACCCAAGAATTAATCACTGTAATACGGCCCCAAAAATCTCATAACCAAACACCGTTTCCATAAATTATTCTATTAGATTTTGGGTTTAGTACGTAGGTACCATGACAGAGCCCTTCGGTATAATAGGCCAGAAGAAAAAATGTAAAGTTTGTTACCATCGTACATTATATGTACCTACCTATGTATAATATATATAACAAAATAGCGTAATTATCAATTTTTAACAATAATAATATCTTTGTAATAAATAATAAAAAAATAATGTCACACAGCACCGCTACTGCGTCACTGGCCGCCCCCTCCCCCCTGGCACTGGCGGTACGACCCTGGGGCATCTAACTCACCCCACATTACTGTAAAGGTTATGGCTATGGCCTCCTCAACCAACAACAACTAATCAAGCCATGAATAATGATTGCAACCGATTTACTATGTCAATCATGCCACACCGCCAATACAGAGCACCACACGTACCTGTCGCGATAAATAATTTCTACCCAAAGAAGTTCTAACCATAATAATATTATTATGGCTAGTAAACCGACGTGGGGATAGGTAAAATAATATTTTGAAAATTGTGAAATCGTTTCGAACTTGTATTATGTCGTATTTATTGGTATTTGTTTCGCCGGAATTCATGTTAGAAAACAGTTTCTTGTTAGCATACTTATAGACAACAAAATACTGGTATTATATTAGTGTTGCTCACGAAGTCGTTCATATGTGTTCAAAGAGATGTTGCTTAAATAAAGTATAAAATTCGATAAACAAATATTTGGCAAACGCCTTTTTTCCTGAATACTAAAAGAATTAATTACTAGTATTTGTAAAAATAAATGATAATTCGAACACTAAGCGCCAGACATTTGTTAATATACACTGAATGTACAGAAATTATGCCTTCCATGTAGATTTGAATGGAAACCGATGTCACCACCGACTTAATGCCTTTTGTTTCTAGCCAATTTAGGGTGCGCTCTATCTCATTTACACTGTCTGACATCGTATATCATACACCTCTGCCATAGGTGATTTAGCAGGGGTGCCCGGGTTCATGGGGTGAGGTTTGTCTAGGTATTGGAGGTGGATGTCCAAGACGCACTGAACCCCAATTTCCTACCCACCCTAAAACCCTTTTCCTTCCCAGAACTCTCCTTTCCTTCCTTTCCTTAAAAAACTCTCCACACATCCCAGCATCTCCGAAGGTGACATAGGCCCTGAGAGAATTGTTTATCATCAGGGCCTTCTGTGTGGAGATAATGTGAAAAAAATTACTGTGACCATGGGCGTAGGCCCCAACCTGGCTGGTCGATGCGTGATCTCTAGGATTGTCGACCGAGTCGCAATTTCATAGGATGGTTTTTCCTTCTTGCGTTCATATTATTTGTATTCAGAGCTTAAAGCAAGAATATGTTGTAGGACCCTACTCTTTTTCGGTACCTACTCTAGATTTTTTGCCTCACCCTAAACCAAACTCCCATGCCGGTGACAATTTTTTAAAACAAATTTTCCACATATCATCACGGGTCACTCAGCCGAGTAACCTAACCCAACCCAACCTCCCATCCGTCTAATGCCTACTGATTTGTTTAATGTATTATTTGGAAAAAAATAACCGGAGACTGATTGAGTCGAATTCACACATTAATCGAACTTCAAAAAAGCAAACAAAACTCATCTACTTCTTCAAAAAATTACGAAACATATTGTCAACTAGAGATTTAAAGAGAGTATATTATGATTTATGCCACTCTCAATTGGAACATGGAATAATAGGATGGGGCTCAGTAGCATCATAACACGTAAAACAATTGAAGGTAACTTATAATTACATCATAAAGACCATACTAAAGGTTCTCATAAGGACGTCAACAACAGAAATTTTTAAACGGTTTGTTGTACCAAGTATACAGAAAATCTACGCCAAAAACATTCTGGCACATCACCTCAAAAATGATTCAGAGGTAGACACCTCACATACTCATAAAACCACAGCCACTATACTAAATATACCAAAGTGTAACTCTATGTTTGGACAAAGAAGCTCTGAATTTTTAGCAGTAAAGCTTTGTAAAAACTCCCACTTAGTATCAAAAAATTATAGAAAAAAATATTTACATTAAGGAAATTAAATGTTGGCTTAAGGAACTATCGGATAATGAACTCACTAAATATACTGAAAACATCGTCGTAAAAGTTTATGGAAAACCTTACCCAAACCGTGACGTTAAGTCATAAAAGTATCTGAAAAATTATCCAAAATATAGTCCCCCTCAGCACAAGATCTCCTAGTGAGGAGGATTACGAATATAATTTCTATTATATATATTTATATACCTAATATTTTTAATATAAAAAATGTTAAAAAAATAAATATTGTTAATAAAAAAAATTTAAAAAACTTAAGTCTTCCACATTTTTTAACAATAACCTCAACTAACAAATAACAACCAACCTCAGTAATCTTTGGTTAAAGTAAGGCAGGTAGGTTTCTTAAAACCTTGAATATTACAGTACATAATGATCTAAATTCTAAAAGAGTAATAAATAAACGTAAACCCTTCATTTCGTTACCGCCCTATATAAACTGCGTTAACCATCTAAAGTTGGTCGATGAACGCTACATAGCCGGGATAAATAACATTTTCTAGCACACGTGAGTTATGCATTATTAATTCCACAAAGTTATAATTTACGTTCCGAGTAAGCTCTCACACGAGGGGCCATTAACCGTAAGCGGGCCGCGGTTTTACCACCCCTTCCCCCATCAACTAATCGAAGCACAGCTGACAGAATGATGTTAGTAACCCAGTTTGTTTATCAAACGATAGGGGTACGTTACGTTTAGTCGCTAACTACCCCTGCTGCGAGCACCACGTCAACAGCACAAAACCACCCTTAAACAGTCAAGTTATAATATCAGTGATTTGAAACAAATCAATCGATTTCCATTGTGACTTGTGAACAGTTATTAATCTGTTAACATTCAATGGATGTAATAAAAATATTGTTAGTATGATCGTATGATGTGATTCGTTTCGATCGATAGCTGCAGATGTCGTGTTATGACTTTTAACAAGGTCAATCATTTTAAAGAGAAATGCTAAGGTATGGTTGCTTTTCATAAATCAATGTTATTCTTGTTATGTAATGTTGTTTGGTAGAGTGTACCTATTTGACACGGTTCAATATAAATTATATGTGTGTCTTTTGGATTGCGTTTAAATGCATCATAGCATAAATAATAACAGAAAAAATGCGACGAGGGCCTGTTTCGTGATCCAAAAGTCCGACGATTCTTTGCATTTCAAATACAGAACGGTTTTTATCATGACGATCATGGAGCTAATATTATAATACAATGATGCAAGAGAAACCAAAAGGCGCTAAGTGAATGGCGACATTGGTTTCCATTCAAATCTATATGGAAGGCATTTCTAGGGTGAATTATTATCTATTCAATGTCGTTTAATAACAATTCGTACTTATTTAAGAAAATATTTATGAAATATTTATTTATTTATTTATTTAAGGAACATTAACAGTCTTAGTAATACAATAAACATAAGAGGATGATAAAAAAACAGACCAATTATTAATGTTCACAGATAGGTATTTAGAAACAAGACTAACTGAATATAAACTAGAATATTTAAAAAAATAATAAGAGTACAAATGTGAATTCAACAAATGGTAAACTAATACACAACATTAAAATAAGTGTGATTATAACTGAAATATACTGCAAAATAGGGATTTGGGTTGGGAAGGGTAAGGGGAGGAGAGGGATAAGGGAAAGTTGCCACGCAAGTAATATAAAAATATTAGATATAGCTGGTACCCGGCATGCGTTGCCATGCCATTTAATAAATAAATTGTTTTCTCCTGCGTGTTCTTTCCCATTCTTCCCGTTCCCCTTCCGCCTCCCCTTCCTCTCCCGCGTCCTCTTCCCCTCTCGCGTTCCCACTCCGCCTCTTCCACCTTCCCTCCCCCCACTCCACTACCCCTTTCCACGTCCCGCAAACCCCCCTCCCAGATTCCCCTCCCCCTCCCGGGTTTCCCTCCTCCCCCTCCTGCGAACCCCCTACCCGAGTCCCCCTCCCGCATTTCATGCATTCTTTCCCGGTACATTCAGTTTTCAAACAGCTCGAATGCCACCTTTTGCATATTTCATAATGCCAGAGCTCACCAGTAGTAAAATCCAATTTGGTGCAGTCGTTCGTAAGTCATGCGCGTAAATACATTTCGGCGATTCATTTTTTAGAGATAAATAGTAACTACGATGCCCGAATTAAAAAAATATATATCAACATGGTTTTCACGGCAACGATTTGTTTTGCTTTTCTTCTGACGTTAGCAATAACTCGTCATTTTCGACAGAAAACGTAAAATAAATATAATATATTAATATTTATAATTTCGTAACGCCAGAACTTACCATTATTTATAGCCTATATTACTCGCATATAATGTAGCTTTCTATTGGTGAAAAAAATTCTAAGATCGGTTTATTAGTTTATGCGTGAAAGCGTAACAAACAAACACACGCAGTTTCGCATTCATAATATTAGTATAGATTTAGAATTTTAGGGTAGGTACTTTCTATTACATAATTCAATTTTACCAAATTCTGACACAGGCATTTAAATACAATAGCGAGTTCCCGGCATATGCTATGCCACTCAATAAAGAAAAAAAATCGCTCTACTAACCCTTTCCCATTCGTCCCAGATGATGCCAGAACTCACTATACACGTATAGAAACCATCGCGGGCTTGCACACATCAAATCCCCAAAGTTTTATCGCAATCGGATGAACGGTTTAGCAACGCAAAACATCTCACACACATAGACAGAAACAAACACATTTTCTATAGATCAGTAATTTTAATATCAAAAATGTCAGTTGAGAATTTTTAAATTTTTTTAAAGAAAACATTAAAAAAATTTGAATTTAAATTTTTTTTTGTAATTTCTAATAATACCATATATTTAAGCGTATTTCACCACCTTTCAAAACCAGTATTTAGTTTTTGGATACGTTTACAAATATTCCATTTATTTGAATTTTTATTTCAAAGTCGATATATATAGAAACATTTATACCTTTTGACGAAATACGCCAAATTTTTGAGGGGTTAAGCTTTGAGCTTTAAGCTTTGAGATTCAAGCTTTGCGCTTTAAAATTTTTGAAGGTTCAGCTTTGAGCTTTAAAAATTTTAAAGCGCAAAGCTTGAATCTCAAAGCTTAAAGGGTTAAGCTTTGAGCTTTAACCTTAAGCTTTGAGCTTTAAGCTTTGAGCTTCAAACTTTGATATTTAAGCTTTGAGCTTCAAGTTTTGAGCTTTAAGCTTTGTGATTTAAGCCTTGAGCTTTAAGCTTTCAGCTTCGAGCTTTGAGATTTAAGCTTTGAATTTAAGTTTTGAGCTTTAAGCATTGAGATTAAAGCTTTGAGCTTCAAGCTTTGAGCTTAAAACTTTGAGCTTTAAGCTTTGAGCCATAAGCTTTGAGCCATAAGCTTAGAGCACTATGCCTGAGCTTTAAGTTTAGAGCTTTAAGCTTAGAGATCAAAGCCTTCAGCTTAAGGCTTTGAGCTTTAAGTTTTGTGATTAAAGCCTTGAGCTTAAAACTTTGAGCTTAAAGCCTTGAGCTTAAAGTTTTGAGCTTTGAGGTTTGAGCTTTAAGCTTTGAGCTTAAAACTTTGAGCTTTAAGCATTGAGCCATAAGCTTTGAGCCATAAGCTTTGAGCACTATGCCTGAGCTTTAAGTTTAGAGCTTTAAGCTTAGAGATCAAAGCCTTCAGCTTAAGGCTTTGAGCTTTAAGTTTTGTGATTAAAGCCTTGAGCTTAAAACTTTGAGCTTAAAGCCTTGAGCTTAAAGTTTTGAGCTTTGAGGTTTGAGCTTTAAGCTTTAAGCTTCAAACTTTGAGCTTTAAGCTTTGAATTTAAGTTATGAGCTTTAAGCATTGAGATTAAAGCCTTGAGCTTCAAGCTTTGAGCTTGAAACTTTGAGCTTTAAGCTTTGAGCCATAAGCTTTGAGCACTATGCTTGAGCTTGAAACTTTGAGCTTTAAGCTTTGAGCCATAAGCTTTGAGCACTATGCTTTAGCTTTAAGTTTAGAGCTTTAAGCTTTGAAATTAAAGCCTTGAGCTTAAAGCTTTGAGCTTTAAGTTTTGTGATTAAAGCTTTGAGCTCAAAGCTTTGAGCTTAAAGCTTTGAGCTTAAAGCTTTGATCTTAAAGTTTTGAGCTTAAAGCTTTGAGATTTAAGCTTTGAACTTTAAGTATAGAGCTTTAAGCTTTAAGCTTCAAGCTTTGAGCTTTGAGCTTTAAGCTTTTAGCTTTAAGTTTTGAGCTTTAAGCTTTAAGTTTTGTGATTAAAGCCTTGAACTTAAGGCTTTGAGCTCAAAGCTTTGAGATTTAAGCTTTGAGCTTTAAGTTTTGATATTCAAGCTTTGAGCTTTAAGCTTTGAGCTTTGAGCTTTTAGCTTTAAGCTTTGACTTTAAGATTAAAGCCTTGAGTTTCAAGCTTTGAGCTTTCAGCTTAAAGCTTTGAGTTTTAAGCTTTAAGCTTTTAGCATTAAGCCTTGTGCTTTGCGCAAAGCTCAAAGCTTAAAGCTCAAAGCTTAAAGCCGAAAACATAACGCTCAAACATTAAACATAAAGCTTAAAGCTCAATCTTAAAGCTCAAGCTTTAAGCAAGGTTCAAACTTTAAAGGTCAAAGTTTAAGCTTAATAGCAAAGCTCTAAACTTAAGTTCAAAGCTTAAAACTCAAAGCACAAAGCTTAAAAATAAAGCTCAAAGCTCAACATTAAAGCTCAGTACACAAATCTCAAAGCACAAAGCTTAAAGCTCAAAGCTCAAAGCTTAAAGTTAAAGCTCAAAACACAAATCTCAAAGCCCACAGCTCAATACTTAAAATTCAATATCAAATCTTAAAGTTCAAAGCTTAAAGCTCAAAATCAAAGCTCAAAGCTTAACGTTTAAAGCTTAAAGCTAAAACTCAAAGCACAAAGCACGGCTTGCGTTGCAACGCAAAGAAATCAATTGATTCTCCGTGAATGTCCTTTCCCGTGCGTCCCCGTTCACCTCCTGAGTCTCCTTCCCCTTTCGCGTTTCCCTTCTACCTTCCCCGCCTTCCCATCCCTCGTTTTCCCACCCACGTATCCCACCTCCCCCTCCCCCCTGCCTTTCCTCCTTGCCGCTAAAATATATGTAATAAGCACATTTTCATTAATTCAAATTTAATAACGCCAGAACTTGCCTTTATCCTTTGCGGGCGTGCGCACAACAAATCACCAAAGTTTCATCGCAATCGGATGAACGGTATGGCAGCGCATAAAATACGAACAAATAAATTTTAATTTTTATATATAAGATAGGAAAGATTTGATTGTTTGTTGGTGTCCTCCCGTACCCCAGTGACGCTTACATCGTATAATACTTACAATTTTAAACTCGTGATATCTTTCAAATGGGATGTCCGAATTGAATAATTCAAAAAGTAATATAAAGGCATTGAAGCAGTCTCGAATATAAAATAATTTATTTTGATAAAAATTAATACGAAGATACAAATAAAGAGTCTTTTCTGGCGGCGGCATTTCAATTAAATTTTTAAAATAAAAGAACACTTATTGTGGCATAACTATAATAGTTAGACATATGCTGTCGCGACACTTTTTGTAGATAATGATGTGTTCTGCAAAGTCGTAGTACATTATTTTATTCTATCATCAATGGTTTTCGCAGCGCACGCGATGTAAAGAATATTTTAGGTAATTTTTTTACACCTTGGGTTACATTATTGGAGTTTTAGTAAGGATCGCTAATTTTTTTAAAATTATAATATAGCCTATGTTACTCGGGAATAGTGTAGCTTCCCAGCAGTGAAAGAATTTTTCAAATCGGTTCAGTAGTTTCGGAGCCTATTCGATGCAAACAAACAAACAAACAAACAAACAAACAATCAAATCCTTCCTCTTTATAATATTAGTATAGACAATTAATTCATGTGTTATTCGCACCTAGAATGTTATACAGTGAAGTTCTGTAGCGACAGTAACTAGCAGTAAATACGTCAGCACGTGTGTCTATATTTGCAAATTTGTTGTTATAGTAGTTACACGTCCTTTGTATAAATTCATTTTGATTGGAATTGGTGTTGCACCTATCAATATAGAAAAGGGTATTTTGTCTACTATATCGAATGGACGTGTGGAAATTTATTTTGTTTAGCAAATCCGGGCAGTCAACTTTTGAGTTAATAATTTTGTACAGGAGCATCTGATCAGCGACAAGCCTCCTGTTGAGTAGTTTTGTGATTCGAAAATGTTTCTCGATTTCGTCGTAAGAGTTGTATATGTTGAATGATTTAAAATTGAGGAATTTGAGAAATAATCGCTCCTGAACTCTTTCTAACCTGTTAACATAAACAATATAGCGCGGGTTCCAAACCTGTGAACAGTATTCCCGGTGAGGACGAACATGTGAATTGTAGAGAATCAGATAAGTCTTAGTGTTTTTGAAAAATTTGCATGTTCTCAGTACGAAATCCAGACTTTTTGTTGCTTTAGTGACAATGTTATCAAAGTGCTTTTCAAATGTAAGTTTAGAGTCCAAAATAACACCGAGGTCACGTATATAATCTTTATTTGTTAACTGCTATCCAGAAATGGTGTAATCGTGCAGTATTTTCACACGTTTACGTGTGAATGTAACTTTGCAACATTTAGAAATATTAATAAAAAGTTTATTTCTAAGACAGTAATCCGTCAGTCGGTCAAGATCTGCCTGTAAACGCGTAGGACAGTCCGGGGAGCTTATATGAAGGTATATTTTCATGTCGTCAGCAAATAGTAAAAATTGAGAGTTGTGAAAACATGTCGTAATATCATTTATATAGATAGAGAAAAGTAAAGGACCCAAATATAAAATAATAAAAGTATGGGGCTTGGAGAAAGTACTAAATAAACAAATAATATTTTCACTTCTTCAATAATCACAAATTCACTTATCCAATGATTGAAAAGTGCTGTATACATACAAAATTATTTATTTTCATTAAGTAATATAGCATTATTTTTAAATAAAATATTATTTGTAAATCAGGGTGTCCCTGAAGAACCCACGATAGTAGCGAAACCCGGTCGGTAATAGTTATAAAAAATAAAAGTGATGTTTGCAAACATCACATTTATTATACTCACCTTTGTTATAATACTTTTCTAAACTCTCGGTTCTTCCATTCTAATACCTTTCCCATTTTTATGCAGTAAACTAACGGGTCTGTTGTTATTTCTGATGTAATCTAATATTGTAAGATACCGATAGAATTATTGATTGATTATTAAAGAAAAAATTATATATGATTCCCAATATTCTCGCATAGGTTCCTACTTTTTTTTTTTAAATCGATAAAAGTAATAATTGATGATTAAAAAACGATGATATTTAAATTATATTACTACTTTTGTTGTGTAGCTGATCCATTACAATGTAGCCGCGAAAATGCTATGTGTAGTTTGATACCAAAACAATAAAATATACTCCGAGATAATCCGTATTATTTCGGTGGCGGTCCAAAGGGGAAGATGATTTCTGATGCGCAAACTCGCTGTTTACATCCCGCGTTCGCACATTGTTCACTTGTTATTCAAAAGAACTCCGATCTACGATTATAAAATCTATACTATTTCGCACCCCTAGTTTTAGATAACTTTTTGAAATTATGATTAAAATGGAATTTTATTCATTTCATTTTAAGTAATAATTTTCAAGTTTTAATTTTTTTTGCAAACTTAAAATCGACTCTTTGTCCTATCTTTAACTAAAGGTGCAATTTGGTCGACATAATACTCATTTAAATTGACCTAAGAACTGCGAACAAAATCAACTAAAACCAAAGAAGCAATTAAAATGATAGTATACAAATCTGAACTACATGCTGTATCCCTGCGGTCCTGGATTTACAGAAAACAACACTAAAGTTAACAACAACTTAATCTCTGCCTATAAAAGTTACTATTTGTGTGGTTAGTATAATGACCGAAGAAGGCTGATGAGAAGATTAGAAGTAAACAACATTAAGGTTTTGAATTTTCCCCATGGACTTCATATTGTTTTTCCTGTGCGTGTTGGCAGTGTTTTAAGTTCTCGATTAACCAATCCAGTCCCAGCACAGCCAAACGAAGAGGAGAGGGGAATGATGGACAAAGGATATTATTTGCACACAACGAATATCCGATCTTAAAATTATGTGAAATATTTCAAGATGATTTTTCTGTTTCTGATAATCTAACCCATTCTGATAATCAAATTTTAATAATTTCATAATACATCTAGAAATTGTTGATTTTAAAAACGAAGTAAAACAACCAAAGCGACGCGACGTTTGGCTAAAGGCACCGAGTAGATTATACACTCTAGACATGCCTTCCATGGAGATTTGAATGGAAACCAATATCAAGATTCGCAAGTCAGTAAGAACTTGCGTATCTTTTGGTTCTTGCGCTAGTGGGCTAGAGTTTAGCCAATTCATAACGCAATCTGTCTCTCTTACACTTGCCTAAAGTCGTTTAACGCCATCCCCTTCAAATTTCATAACGTATACAAGATCATAACATCTCTCGAGCCGAGCTTAAAAAGCAACCAGCAACTGAAATGCCGTCCCTCAATGATTAAAGCCGCCCCTGGCTAAGGCTTTGTAGGTACTTACCAATCCGTTGTTCATTTTAATTTCAAAACTTTAACGAATTTTGCCATTATTAGTCAGGTTATATATCCGCACATTCTGACATGAAACATTGTGATTATTGCATTCCTCGAAACATCCATTAATTCTGCCTCAACTGCGGTGAGGTGATAAATATAAATTTTGTTGGAGAAAATGCGAAAACTTTCTAACAAATAGGAAGCAAATTTTTAGGTTTATATATTATGAAGTGAACTACAAGAAAACGCAAAACGGTAATTAAATTCTTTTTGCAGAATTTTCTCTGTGATGTTAGGTAACTTTTCATAAACTTTTTTTAAAATGAGTTTTTGATGTGCTAAAAATATTACAAATCAGGGATTGTAGTCGCGATTTATATTCTCTGCGAATTCATTTGTGGGTTGAAATCAATAATAAATTATAAACTTTTCAACTTGATACAGCTAGTGGGAGTTGGTAAAAATTGAATAATTGTAAGGACTGACTTACCTGGTTACTTACTTACTTATCCTCTGATATGGTATCGGGGTGAATCGATGTTATGGTCTTGAGGGACACAGCTGACGGTAATCACTGCACAAGCAAATAAGCGCACTGAGAGATCACTGTTTGCGCATGTTTTGACAGAGTCGATATTAAATTCTCTGAGAGATCAACAAGATGATCATTGCACGTGTTGTACATAAATGTCACACATGTTTTTACGTCGGTTACACACTGCCAAAAGGGGACAGGTACTTGGATAACAAGTTAGGTGAAGGAATGAGGGAGTGTGTTGGAGGGATGTATATGGTTTTGCCAACAGGGGTACAGAAGCACACCTGACACAGCAATTTTTTTAGATATTTCAATTGATTACGAAGCTATATTGCAAGCCCCATCGACTGCCCTCGATATTTGGAAGCAGAAATTTGTGAAGCGGGTGTGAGTACCTACCCGCATCACGGGGGATAGCTACGCCACTGTGAGTACCGCCGTCCCTGGAACTATTTATTATAATGGATAACCAGCATCCCTGCCAGGTTTGCCAGGTCGTGGTTATCTATGTTTGGTTCATGGGAGGAAGTAGGTCTAGGTCTTGACGGCGGATGCGTTTACCCACTTACTGCCTGGCGGGCCGGATCGGAATAGACTGGCTCCAGATGAACTCTCTCCATCAATTGCCTTGCACTGCAGTTAGAGGGATGGATTCATACGACCGTCACTCCTGGACACACACACCCCTCATACCCTTTTCCTTTCTAAAACTTTCTCTCCTTCCTTTTCATAAAAAGACTCTCCACACGGCACCTCCAAAGATGACATAGGCCGTGAGGGATTTTTTACTCAGGCCCTCCTGTATGAATCTAATCTAAAATAAATCTAATCTAAAATAAAATAATCTAATCTAAAAAAAAAAAAATTTTTACATAAAAAGTTGTAAAAATGACTCACATGATGTTATTATATCATTATCATTTTTATATAGAAAAATGGAAATATAAATGCCTCTTTTCCACAAAAAAACTTTTTTAAAAGGATTAGATGCAAAACAGCCACTTTTAAAATTCAATTAAACTCCTCTCACCATTATCTAAAATGGCCTCTTTTGTTGATCTCTTGTATTTTAGTAAGCTGTAAAATAGCCACTGCATTTCGATGAGATGCAAAACTGCCACATAGTGAAATCTGAAATGCAAAAGTTCTTCTGTTCATTTTATTTACTTATAATATTTTAGCCAAGGAGCAGAAATTTGTAATTCTTGAGTGTAGAATAGTAATCAGTAAAATCTCAAACAAATATTAAACAAAGGCAAAAAACATTTTTTGTGTCTACTGAAAAAAATGTATAAGTGTAAAATGGCAGGTTAGCTATATAGGTACGTATTGAATTATATCACTTTCTTCTTCAATAAGGCATCCTGTTATGACTCGACCGCAAACAATTCTTGTAATATAATGTAATGTAATATGATAACAATGTGCAATAATAATAAAAAAATAATGTGGCCATTATTGTAGCTTCTAACCCATTTTCCCCAAAAAGTTTTATGAAGCTTATGCTGTAAAAATATGGTGGATAATACAGTTTCAGGCGTATGCGTGTGTAGGTTAAGGCGGAACTCCTGCGCCAGAATACACATGAAAACTAGCTTGAACCCCATTATAAACGTTCTTTGTTTTCCGTCTCCTGCGTTTTTTTAAACATGGTTTGAAAGATTGGTGTGAACAGGTGTGAAGTTCGCGCGGTCACACACTTTGCTAGTGGCCTGTCCACGAGTCCACGCGTCCACGCGTACGCAACTGACTTGACGTTTGACGTTTAGCGTTTAAATAAATGTTAAAATATGTTCCGATGAAGAAGAGATGCTACATCAGGGAGAAAACAGAGATATTTTAATAGATGTTTATTTACCAGGAAAGATTTCCGACTAATATCAATTATTATGACCTAAAGTCAGTATTTGAATTTCGAATGCGTAATTAATTACGCATTCGAAATTCAAACGTCAAAAGTCGAGTTCTGTTAAGAAATTTAGCGATGATATTGTAAACGAAATATAAAGGAGAACACGCAGATTTCAACTTAGACCTAACCTACCTAACTAGATTTTTATTAGGTATTTATTTATCAGGGAAAGAATAGAATACCTATTTTAATTGGTCATTTCTTCCGTGTCTCTGAAACCGATTTATAAATTAATAGACTTTATTTACAAGTGAGATCACGAAAGATATAATCATCATTACGACAGTATTTATTTGGAATTTAAAGTCATAATTAGGTATTAGGCTCGCGCGGTTGACATAACCCCAAACGTCATTCGATTTACCTCCGGTACCAACCAACCGCTTCGTACGGCTCCTGTAAAAATATGAACTTATTTCCCCCCCCCCGCCGGCCCCGCCTGCCTTCCCGCTCCCGGTTCACCCACTTCAAAAATAATATTAATATTGTTAATATTCGTTATTATGTTATAATTTTATTATCAAATATATTTATTATATTGTATTTAGGTATCATAATATTTTAAACTAGTGATTATTAAGCGTGCTCATTGCGCATAACCTCAAAAACTTGTTCGGTTTGATTCTCCATACATGACCGCATCGCGCGGCTCTTGTAAAAATATGAACACATTTTCCCCCGCCAGCCTTCCCCCTTCGCCCGGGAGATGAATGTTTTCCGTCGGCTGTGGTAAAGCTTGAACACAGGGTTTTTGAACACGAAGTGTTCAAATTTTCAATGTTTTGGGTGCTGTTCAAGCTAGTGTTCATGTGTATTGTGGCGCAGGATACGGGCCTTAACGCAGCGAGAGTTGGAAGCAATGAAAAAGCTTAGCATTGAGGGGCTATTTCACCAATCTCTTTAAATGTTGCTCTTAACTACCGGTCACATAACTTTATTGGTAGGAGAATCATGCTCAAAAACCCGTGCGCATTTCGCCACAGAAAATATGGTGCCAAGTAGCTATTTTGGTCTACTGCCACGCCTGTCTTAGACGTGCTTAGACGCCATTGTTTCTATGAAATCACAAACGTCAAAAGTGTCAACATGGTGTCAACACAGTGTTCGTTTATTGTTGTTTACGAACGGGATTGGTTTATTTATGCAAACTATAAGGTAAGTTCAACGGGTTTTTGTTATGTTTTATTGATTATTGAGTGATATTACTAAAGAATTTAGTTGAATTTGTAGATTTGTCTTAATTAATGCGTCACAAAATGTTTTACTCTTTCTTCTTTCCTCATTGCTATTTTTTGTGATTTTCTGCTGTTAAATCGTTTAGGTACAGTATCTTTAACATCTATTGTGTATTTGTCTGCAGAGCCTTCAGGTGAACCAATACATTAAAGTGAAATATGAGGGACTGGAGAGACAAAAGTGCACCCTCATCAGATAGGGACCCAGCAACGCTGTTCCCTTGGACAACATAGAGACGATGATAAAATGTACGATCTCCCTCACCAGAGGCACCACCAGCGGCTGGAATATCGATGCCTCTGCTCTAGGTAAAACATTTACATTGCATATTTAAAAATCAACCTGTACATTTCCTATTGTATTTATTAAAACGCTTTTTAGGGACTTTTACACAGAAATAGTAAAAAATATACAATATTATGTACAACTGAGCGACTTCAGTAACAATATTTTGTATTTGTTTAGTGTTAAATTCTGGCTTGCCATTGAATTAAAATAATGCATGGTTTCATTGCGCTTTTACAAAAACAAGAAACTTAAATTTTGGGTCGCACAGTTTACAAGCGTTTCACACGTTGTGCAAGGGGGTCACAAAGCATCGGACCATCATAAATTGAAGACTCGGCATAATTATTTCCCTCCATTCACAAATCAACTGGCTGTTGATTTGTGAGCATGCTCATTGATCCACAGGTGTGGCAGGTGGTTAGTGTTTCATGAATGTTTTATCCCTTATTATTACTTTCAGATAAACCGAATGCAATTGAGGAGTACACCGCTGTGCGTTGTGGATGAGGAAGACTAAAAGAATAGCCATCAGCCATCCAGAGTCTCCAGAGCTGCTAACATAATGATTATATAAAACAGAATGTATTGTTTACTTTACAATCTAGAATATTCATTTAGTAAGGTGTTCCCAACACGAAGCTAGTTATTCTCTAGCTAGTTCTAGTTCATTGAAATTTTTGTAATGTTTGTAGTTGAACAAATGGGTGTAGCTAGGTATTGATTTAGGGTGGGACAAAAAATAAAAATCTAGAGTAGATACCAAAAACAGTAGGCTTCGACAACATATTCATGCTTTGGGCTCTATCAACATGAACGGAAGACGGAAAAACCGTCATTTGAAGTGCTGTAAATTTGAAAACGCAACTTGGTCTACAATCTAAGAGGTCATGCATCGCCCAGCCAGAGTTGGCAAATGCCCCACCTTGCCCCACCGTGCCTACACATGGGGCAACATCTACTAAATGACCTTGCGTGAGAATGATTATAAATAATATACAATCATTTGTCTGTACCATTCATATTCATCCATACAAGATTATAAAATATTATGGCTGCCGTCGTCCCACTGACTCCTGATAATGTTGCCATATATTTATAAAAACTAAGTATAATCTACCGTATTAGGTATGTTCTTACAAAGAGAAATGTTTTTCTCTCACATGTTATTAAATAAATATATTGTACAGATATACCAAAATATTCTGAAGTTTTATTACAGTTTCCATAAAGCTAAATAAGTGTTTTTCACAATAAAAGTACAGGGAATCTACTCTTTAAAACACAGTTGTACAAAATTTCTAGGGTCTCATACAGAATCACTTCAATCAGCACGTCCACCTGGAGAAGACACCTTTTCTGTAGCAGTTACTGGTTAAGGTTACTTCGGCATTTTCTCCGTCTGAAAGAAGAAAGTCATTTCAGTACTTGGTTTTTTCAGTTGGGGAAATCGAATACTGTTGGAATAAGGAAATGAATACTACAGGTGTGTAGTGAGGATATAGGTACATTTTATATACCTTCCCTGTTCCTGTGAATTCATTGATAGTACAAATATTGATTGTAAAAATATCCGTTACAGTAGTATGATATTCAGAGGTACTTACTTGGTCACATTGCAACATGATTGCAGTCCATAATCCCTTGACCCTCGGGAACTGGGTCAAATTATAAAAACCTTTTAAAAGAGCCGGGTCCAGAAGGAAGCGAATACACATTGGACGGCTATATCCAATAGCCTCCGACTATCTTTTTATAAATCTGCAAGCAGACACCAACAAAATCTCCGGCTGACAACAATGAAATTATTATTTGTTGGAAATTGTTGGAATGCAATTTATATGGTTATAGAATGACATAAAACCTAATATACTTGTTATTGTTGTTGAAATATGATGTAAGTACTACAATTCTGTATTATTCTTCAATATATATATATATTAAAATAACACACCAAGTGGTTGAGAGTTTTTGTCTTTAGGCTGGCCATGGATTACAAGAACGGCATTTTCGTAAGTAGAAATCGTGAAAAATTCGGGTAATGCAAATACGATTTGACAGCAGCTGTCTGTCATATTTATTGAACCCGTGGTAGAAAACTTTGCTAATATGGTAGAAAACTTTGCTAATTTGTACCCGGTAAACGTTACTGGCTGGTCAAAGTACCAATTAATAAAAATAAACTTTATCTACCCACATAAGCATCCTTGAAGGATGGTGAAATCGAAAAAATGCTTTATCCTATTGGTAGTGCTTGTGAGCAAGATGGTGAAATACCCCCTGAATGTATTTATGCGTCGGTATACGCTTCCACTGGCGCGGAACAGCCGTGTGTCTTGTTTATTGTCACTAACGGAAGAGGGACAACATACGGAAGAGGGACAACTTACGATGCTCGTAAAATAATATTGTTAAGAAGCTTACAGCGTGTCCTATTCATATCGGTTCCAGTTCGATCGGCACATGATATCGCGAGTCTGATAATCTTAGTATTTATTATTTTAAGTTCGCATCGTTGTTAATAGATTTACTTTTGTCAGTTTTCCTGACACAATTTGTTTATTCTACTTTTCATTTATCCATTGGACAGTGTAGGTACTAAAAAATATAGGATATAGACAAAGGCTGATGCTAATAATACTTGCACATTGCACATGTCTATATACAGGGTGTTAAGGAAAGTACTTGACTCACTTTAACCAGTGATTCCTTAGATTATTTGGAGTAAAAATGTAAATGAAATTTTGGTCTTGAGTGACTTTTTTTTTTTTTTCGCAACTTATAATATTGGACAGTTAGGGTCGGGTGAGGGTTTGGGCGGTTACTCGGCTGAGTGACCAGTTACGACATGCGGAAGAGTTTTTGTTTGGTTTTGAAGAAAAAAAACACCAAAAAAAAAAATTACCGGAGACCAAAATTTCGTTCACATTGTCTGCTCCAAATAATGTCAGGAATCAGTGGAAGTAAGTTAAGTATATCCCTTATAACTAAGTCCTGAAGATAAAGTTACAATCAGATAAACCATTTTAATAACTTTCAGTTTTTTATTAACAATGAAAAGAAACAATATTCGGCATGTCAAAAAACATTCTGTATAACCGACTTAACGTGCTTTGACTTGAAACTCTGAAATAATCATTGGTTGTTTTTATTTTGTTAAAGTCTAAATGAAACGCGCTGTATGCAAGTTATGTTAAGTTATTATTGTGATGAAGTCAACTTAGGATGATGGACCTATACCCGTGGTAGAATGACACTGCTCGAAACACATATATTGGCAGGCGACCAAAGGAAGAACTAACTGCATAGTAAAAATGTCGATCTATACCTAACTATTTGGGCGTACACACAGGCGAAAAAGTGAATCTATGGGAAGAACAACTATTCGGATGTTCTGTCTTGGATAATATTGTCAAATGTATATAGTTTATACAAAAGTCCTCTTCTAAGCTTAGGGATCTGCTTTGTTAGGAGAATGAAATAATATGTTATGTTATGTAAACACTATAAATGTTTCAAAAAATGAAATTTTAAAAAATTAAAAAAGCAAACTTTTAACTTTCCAGCCACTAACCGAATGTCGGCAGCCAAAAAACAATACCAAGTGTTACAGACCGACCACAAGAAGAGGCGGGAGAGGAATGTGAAGTTGCTCGCCAAGCTGGAGAATGTGGAGAAGAAAGCTGCTTTCCTGCAAGCCAAGACAGACAGGATCAAGTCTCTGAAGGTGGGTAACACATTTTACTTATATGTCCAGTGGCCGTTTTCTCCAAGGATTGGAGAAAACGGCATATTGGCACTTATCTCCTAAACAGTAGCAAAGATAAACATCAATTATAACATTTCTATATTTTGAAAAGCGTGTCATTTTAAATCTTTACTCATAAATCAGCCCACCCCACACTTCATAGAAAATCCGTTCATAGAACCGGAATCCAGAACGCACCTACGGACAGATAACTCATGAAATATTTCGTACGAACAATATTCTGTCTCATAGTGGTACATACATAATATACCTCTTTATTTCCAGGGCCAAAATATTCATATTGTGTCGCAGAGAACCTTCTACTAGCATTTACCAAACATTGTCCATCCATTGTCCATCCGAAACAGTGACATCCAAGCTTTTGTCATGAACGTCAGATGTCACTTTCAAATAATTTCACATTTATCAGTGCCTCGGATGAAAACAAAACATAGTCAAAAATAAGAAATTATTATTTGACGCACAAAATTTTAGTATTATTTTGTTTAGTAAAAAAAAATTGTTGGGTTAATCGCTTTTCCTAATTTTTTTTTACAAACATTTGATGCTCTTCTAAATATAGTAAAGATTGAATAGATTTTTATGTGAACATAGATTTAAATTAAGTTATTTTTTCCTTTCTAAACTTTAAACCCCCATTGAGAATGAACACAAACTTCCAGTGCTTATGTCTAGTACATCACAGGGTGGGATTTGGCATCTAAAGTGGCTCTGAACCCTTGGCATTAAGTCCTCAGGTTTCCCGTCCTGATCCAATCCTGCCACCATTCCACACCACAGTCTACCTCTTCCTCTAATGCAAGAACCTTATATTTGAGTTTCACAGGATAATGATTAGTTTTTGTCGAAATAACAGATTTGGACAGAATAACTAATAAAAAAATTTCTATTCCAGAGCATTTACAAGAATCAAGTCAATAGCCCCCGCCCTTCAGTCAGTGAATTATATACCCAAAGCGGCAATGGCAGAATTCTCACTGAAAGAGTTCCGATTAATTTTGCCAATGCCCCTCACGACTACGGCTACAACCCCCTGCAGTATTCTAATTACCGATATGAAAGAATATACAATGAACCCAATCCCATTTACACACACAAACCAATCACTTTGGATGATGCCATTGAAGAGATTTCAAAGAGATTTGTATTAGTACCAAAAACTCAAGATGTTCTTTACCCCTTGCCGGATGACAGAAGAACTAAAGATTACGAAAGGCGCAGAGATCCTGATCCAAAACAAATAAACTCCCATGAAACTTATCCCCCAGAAGCTTATTATAACAGAGATAAGAACCCTCAGAACGGAAATGGGGAGAGACTGACAAGACCATCACCAAAACATTACGATGACTATGAAAGGGTGGAGCCTAAAATACTAAATGGAAAAGCAATTCATCTAAAACAGACTGCAGAAGTTCACAGTTCAAATGATGATAGTACGGAAGGAAGCGGAAGAAGTGGAAGAAGTGGAAGAAGCGGAAGAAGTGACATTTGCAATGAGAAATATTACAAAGATAAAGATGATTCAACTGAAAAGAACAAAAAAGAACAATTAAATCCACTAGAACTTTTAATAAAAGAGAAACTCATTCCGGAACCTTTGAAAGAAATTGCAACAGCAGAAGAGAAATATTCAAAAGAAACAAGTGATCCTAACAAGGACACAGTCGTAGAAAAAATGATCTCTCCAGTGGACACAGAAAAGATTGTAGAGCAAGTTATTGCCCCAGTAGAAAAAGACGCCAAACAGGAAGATCTAATCAACAATCCAGAAACTTCTATTTTGGAAGAAGAGAAAGAACAAATTGCAAAACAGGATCATGAAATAAGTCAGCCAAAAGACAGGGAAGAGTCTATTAACTTAAAAGAGAGAAGTGATCTTTCACCTGATAAAATAATTGAATTAGATAATCAGCTCATTGAAAATGAGCCAAATGCTCTGCATGTATCAAATGAACACATAAACGAAGACAACTTTGAAATGAGTCAGGCTATAACAGAACAATATGAATCAAAGATTAATTATGATACTCTGACAAATTATGATGAGCAATACGGGGCAACAGATCAAGGAGGGGAATATAAAGAGGAACAACAGCAGCAAGTATATCCAGAAGAATATAATCCTGAACAATATGTCGTGGAAGGAGAGCAACAAGCAGAATACGATCCAAACCAGGCAGATTACAATGCACAAGACACAACCAATTCTGAAGAACAACCCGCTGAATATGATCTAAATCAACAATATGTCGAAGGATATCCAACTCAAGAAGGTGAAGGACAATATGCAGAAAATATCGCTCAAGAAGCACCAGTAGACTATGACTCAAACCAACAATATTATGAACAAGTTGCTTATGTGGAAGGCGCAGAGCAGCAGTATCCATATGATCCTAATTATGTTGATCCAGGTGCAGAAGGTCAAATTCCAGCAACAGAACAATATTATGCAGAAGGTCAAATTCCAGCAACAGGACAATATTACGCGGAAAGCCAAATTCCATCAACAGAACAACAATATGCAGAAGGTCAAATTCCAGCAACAGAACAATACTACGCAGAAGGTGAAATCACCGAAGCAACAAACCCATATCCAGGAGTTGATCCAAATTATGCGGAGGGGTCAAACAACTATCCCGCAGAATACCCACAGGAAGGATCTCAAGCAGATGATAGCAATGTACAGCAGACATATGATGCAACAGAAGGCAATGTAGAAAGTCAAGAAGCAGTTGAAGTGACATATGAAGGAGACCTTATCCAAGGAAACGAAATACCGTTGGACCAATCGCAAGAAACAGAAGGCGCTGTATATCCGAATGCCGAAACTTCCGAAGATACAAATCTTGGACAGACATACGACGGGACCGAGCCCAACCAGTATGAACAGAATCCGGGACAGGATACCTCTCAGTATTACGATGAAACCATCACAGGAGATCCACAGCCACACACAGAGGAACAAGCTCCCGCAGCTAAGCCCTTGAAGATATTAGAGTCGGATACAGAACCCGACGTGTCCAAAATAGAAGAAACTAGTAAACAAGAGAGTGATTTTGATTTTTCAGTAGCTCAGTAAAGTTTTTTTTCATAGAAAACATTGTGGTTTGACATCACATGTTATACGTAATAAAAGTAAATATTTTATTTTACGGAATATATTAGTCTCGACAAATGATAAATGATATTTTAACCCTTTCTCATTCCAATGTATTTGGCTGGATTCAAGTTAATATTTTTGATGTTAAATTAAGTGTACTTTGAAGCAGTTACATAAAAACTCTTTTAGTGAATTTTTTGAGTAGTTTAGGAGATATAAACTTCGTACAAATTATACAGACAAGATTTGAAAGCACAGCAAAATTTTTCAATTTTGACTATCCCGTCCGCAGCGGTTTTAATACACACACAATACAAGCGAAATTGCATGCAAATAATTATACAGCTTCAGATGAACTTGAAATGGAGTGTAAACAATAATTTTATGTCAGGAAATGAGAGGAAAAGGATAACAAAACCAGTAACCACGAGAACATCTGTTGGAGGCACACAAAACAATCACAATACTCTTTCACTAGTAGTTACCTGAAAAAACTGTATTTTCCTCACAATGAACAACAAAAACAATAACCCATCAGCTTGGAACACAATCCTTTTCCTTTTTCATGCTCAAAACAAAAGAACTCTATTTTCACCTTTTCTGTTCCATTTTTCAAACAGTTTCAAGCGGATTAGTCAAGGTAGGAGTAGGTACTGTGAATAAATAACACGCTGGTAAGAACCAAACATATTCTCATTTCGAAATCCAATGGTGAGCTTAATTCTCACATAATGTAATTTGACCATGTTGAATTGATTCAATTGCAGGGTGGAGGTCACATAATAATATTGACTCATCAATCTCTCACGGAGGAATTATTGCTTATTTTTTATTTATTTATACAATAATTATTATAGTAAAATAACAAATATTAAACTACCATTAAACGTAATATTCTAGTCAACAAAAACTCCATGGAAGTACATATATCGTAAAAAATAAATTATGTAAAAATAAAACACAATGAAAATAACAATATTTCGCAAATTTATTCAGATTCACTAAAAAAACTATACAAGTCCGTTATTACACACTTTGACATCTCCTAACTTATAATACATACAAAAGCGACAAATTTATTAGATAAAAATCACATGTCTATAACAACATTTGTATGGTATACGCCAAACTTTAAGACCGGCCTGGTATATTCTATTCTCGCACAGTTACTGACTTCACAACAAATGTAAAAGTGAAGGAGAGAAATGCGTAAAAACATATGTGCGACAGAGAAAGGCGTGGGCGGGGGGGGGGCATGCCACTTTTCTGTCCTGAAACTCACCTATCACAACGATTTCTGATCAATGTCAGGCCGGTCTTAAAGTTTGGCGTGTACTATATCATAAAGTAAAATGGGGTAATCAAACTACCACTACAAACTATTATTAAAGATAAACCGCTGTTAGATCCTTTGTAGCCCCTTCCCACTGAAGAGATAAATTGACCAGTGTTTTGATAAATGTAATACATACAAATACATATATGTATCATCATCAAAAATACTAAATTTGGTTTTGGATTTGTCTGTGAGTGATTGTAACTCTGGTTCAGTGAACTCAGATTTATTTTAAAGTAAAGGCCATTTTCAATATTGGAACTTTCAAAGTTGAAACTGATGGAACTTTTTCAAATATCAAAAATTTGATAGTCAATTTTGCTGGCCTTTTTGGGCCTAGGAATCGAAAGATTTTTAAGTAAATTAATGACATCAGTTTTCTTTCTTATCGGTCTAGAACACACTTCAGGGGATCTGTTCAGTGCTTCTGCCTCTATCTCACGAAAGTGAGTGTGAGTAGAACACAAGAGAGATCACAAGGGAACTCTCAGCGGCAGGCTAGCATGAAGAGATTAGGGTGCGGCGGTGGCAGTGGTCTGCGGGGGATCCAAGGGGTATAGGGGCATCCTGCTGAGCTCCTCGGCCTGCTCGGGGAACAGGGCCTCCTTCTCCATCTTGAAGAAGTTCTCCTCACGAGGCTGGCGCTCGCTGCCGTTGCCCCAGTGGTAGATCCGTGTCCTCACATTGATAGATTCTGTCTTATTTATCTGAACAAACCAACACACACAACTTATTACAATCATTGTACTACAGAGATATAATATGTGTATGTTTATACATTTATTTAAGGCATATTTACATAAATTATTTTGTACTAATAGAATTATGTTGATTATTATGATGTGATAAAGATAATTTTCTGGCTTTGAGTTTGGCAAAATCTGTTATTATTGAATCCTTATCTTTAATGACACCGAAAGAGTGAGAATTATTCTTAAACTTAAACGTTTGTCAAAAGCTTACAAAGTTGCCAACCTAGCAAAGATTCAACCTTAAGCCTGACACACATACGCTTCCAGTCACATGTCAGATAGACATTGCGTAGTTACCCTGTAAACGTGAGCTATCTCTCTCGCTCAAGCTAATGCCAAAGCTAAAATGAGAAGGAAAGGTATATTTACTGGTGGCAGTAACCGGGAACATGGGTATCGGGCTTTATTGATGTACTGTATAATAACATTCATGCCCTTTCAGTGTTGGCACCTTTTGTGATCGCATAATTCGCAGAATTGTAGATCCGGCCCTGTCTCTTCCTTTAGTCAACATTTCGGACAATCTTGTCAATGTCCATAATCAGGATATATGTGCAAAGTGTGCTAAAAACTCTAATGCTTTACATTCTAAAATGACATCTACCATCTTCTTTTAATAGCTAGTTCAATATCACAAATCTTGGTCCTCAAAGAATTTCTGTCCAAAAAAAAATACAAAAATTAGAAGATGAAATTTTTTTAATTCAACAATTGTTTTTAATTCTCACCGTAATTTTAATGAGAAATTCCTTATGGTTGAGACTGAGATCGGGCCCCCGAATCTCCCCGGGGGGCATGGTGATGGCATGGTCGGGCACCTCCCAACCCCCTTTGCGCAGCGAGCACCGTACGTGCCATAGCTCCAGCACCCACGGCTCCTTGATGTTCATGCTGATATGGAGGGTGTAGCGCGACAAGAGGTCCAGGGTCTAAACACACAAAATCGCTTTATCAACAATTTGGTCTAGAACAGCCTAAACTTAACTGCTTTTCACAATAGTTACCATAATTGCTCTACCTCGGTGTTTCCCAAACTTTTTTATTCAAGGACCGGATAAAAAATACACTTATCCTTCGCGACCCACCGATAGATGGAGGGATTTAGTGAATCATATTCTGCGTACTCTGGAAAGAAACCATTCCCATGTTCTGAATGCATTTATTTAAGTTCTGGTAAATTTATTAATAAATTCTGGTAAATTTATTAATTAATGACGTTCTTGGGCACTCTGGAAAGAAGCTGTTCACATGTTACAAATGTAGTTTTCACATCTCCCATGTCAAAACAATTAAAATGCACAAAGGTGATCGGGAGAGGAACCATTTTCATGTTCCGAATGCAACTATTTATATTCTCGTTAGCGTTATAATTATCTTTAAAAATTGCATTCGTATGCAGACGGGATCATGCAAAATTTGAAAAATGTCATTGAGTTTCAGTAGATTTTCTACGCATATTAGTAGATTGGTATTTTAGTTCTTCGTTTGTGACTGAATGTTCGTGACACGGCATTTTTTCTTTCATGGCCAGGTGCCGGGTCCTACCAGTACTTATTTGGAGTCACATTGAATATTACTATTTCTGTATTTTGTCTATGGTCTACTAGAAATGTCTATAGTCACAGACATTAAAAATTGCAATTTTTTACATGCGAAAAATTTCAAATTTTTGGAAAACAATTTATGGCGTCTACATGCAGATTACACGGTACAAAAAATTATCTGGAATATTCCATTAGAGGAACATTAGTGACATATTTGGTATTCAATAGAAGCTTAATCAAGCTAGCGATTAAACATGATATTGATAGATTGAGGGAAGTTCAAAATAAATTTATTTTAATTAATAACAATCACATACCTACAGCCAACCAAATTTAGGTAGTTATGCATTAGAGGATTAGAGTAGCTCAAAGTTAGTCAGTAGATCAAATTTGGTTAGTTAGTCAGTAGATCAAAGTTAGTCAGTAGATCAAAGTTAGTCAGTAGATCAAATTTGGGTAGCTATCGCTAGAGTGGTTAAAAAGAAGGTAAAGGTACAAATCATTTGAAACATTTTGGATAATTTATAATGGATACATTATCTCTGAAAATAGATGATTTAGCAATGCTAAAGCAACGCGTCACCGCTTCCCAGGCGACACAGATTGCGCTGTTCAGATTGAGTTGGGAAGAAGAAGATCAGTGTATTTCTAAAACTTCATAGTTTCAATAGTTCAAGCACACCAAAGTAAAAGATAAATGAAAAACTAGTCTCACCCTCTCCACGAAGGTAGAGCTGAAGGTCTTGGTGGGTACGTGTTGGCTGGGAGTGGTGGAGTCCGCCTTGAACTTGGTGAGGTTCTCGGGTGAGCAGTACATGGCCCGTCCCGGCAGCAGGAACTCCAGGTACGCCTTCCGCGGCTTCATCTCAACCACGTCACCTGCATTACCCAAACCTGGACAAAATACTTGAATAATAAGCAACCACAATAGAAAAAATCTTTTCATTTTCATTAAAATCGTAGAAATAAAATGGCTCCATGTGGCTTGGCCACAAACCTTTTTAAAAAATTGTTTTTTTGTTGTTGTGGAAATGAGGCATTTCTGCTTTCAAATATCGAGTGTAAATGATGGGGCTTGCAAAACAGCTTCATAATAAATTGATATCTCATTTTTTTTTACAAATTTCATTCCCCTCAATTAACTTCATC
This sequence comes from Glyphotaelius pellucidus, assembly GCA_936435175.1. Lineage (NCBI taxonomy): Eukaryota > Metazoa > Arthropoda > Insecta > Trichoptera > Limnephilidae > Glyphotaelius > Glyphotaelius pellucidus. The sequence goes on from OW386554.1 coordinate 23,101,246, forward strand.
TCCATAAGGACCCCTTAAATCCACCCCTCATATTTGTAATGATGAAAAAGGGTTGGTTCCCGATCAAATAGAATAAGGGGAAGAAGACAAGATCAATTAATTTACTCCAGCCCACGTAAGGGGCCATCCATAAATTACGTCACACGAATTTCATGATTTTTTTAACCCCCCCCCCCGTCCCTGTCGCACATCGTCACATTTGTGAGACCCCCTCCCCCCTAGTGTGACGTCAGGTATTTTGCAATTTTACATCTAAAATTTTTTTGCGTTTTAATAATTTAGATTTTTACATGTGACGTCGCAGGGCTGTTGACCCCCCATACCTAAGGTGTGACATAATTTATGGATGGCCCCTAATTGCGTGGTGCAACTATTTCTAGGAATTGCTTAACACAAATAGTTTTGTAGGTACATAGCTAAAGTAGGAATGAATGAACAAGTGTTTTGTCTGCAAATTTAAGTGTGTCACTGTGTAAGCAACATTCTCACCGGCAACATACTGCCTCAGCAGGATACTGACATTCTTCTGAGGCTTAGTGAAGTTCTCGTCTATCATGTCATAGATAAAGTGTCTGTGTTTCATCTTCTCTGGGAAAGAGCCCTTCTTGGTTAGTTCCGGTGGGTTTTTTCGCTTTAATATGAATGTGTTCTGGAAAAAAAATGCACTTTTGATTTACATAAAATAAGTACATATTTTGATATTAACTCTTTGAGTGCCAGAAGTGCCCATCTGCCATGAAAAATTTGTACCCGTTGAATGCTGCTGTGGCCGACAGGAACACTCAAAATATGCTTTCTTTTCATGGGATTTTGCACTGTAAAAAATGTTTATACCCTACTAAAATAAATCTAATTTGATTGGCAACAAAATAAACAACGAGATAATAATAATTATTGTCTTTATTCCAGGAAGTGGGGATGTGAGTGCAATCCCACACATCCCATATAGAGTATAAGTACATATATTGAAAACACAGGTTTTTATAAATGAGAGTAAATATAGGACAGAATCGAAATTAAAAATTGAATCGAAAGTAAAGAAACACAGGAAAGAAAAAAAATAATAAAAATAAAATTAAATTCAGAGAGCCATAAATAAATTTAAAATTTTTTAAAAAAGAGAAGTATCATTAGATAATAAGTATTCATAAAAAATATGATAAAATCTTTAATTGGGTTCTTGTTGGTCCATCGGAACTGAGATTGTGGGAGCCAGTGTCTTTCTCCTATATTCTTCTATGCTCGATCCTGGAGTCAGACGGGCTTCTATGATGAGAATATTTCTGGAGTGGTTTATCCTTCCCCTCAGTCCTGCAATCCTTGTTCTTAATAGAGCTTTGAATCCTGGAACTCTCCCTTCCGTACACTTTGAAGAGGTACTACAATACCTGGGAAGTCCGAACATTACGGTATGCATTGTTATATTGCACCCGAAGCCTTTCCATAGTTCTTTTTTTGATGTTTGCCCAGAGCTTGCATGTGCACAGGTTAGCAAAAGGCTAGGAAGAGCGCCCTTTTCACCCGTGGGCTGCAAAGCCGAAATCTTCTACTGAGCATTTTGCATTTTATGCTCAGTACTCGCCTCTGCCTGTCAATTTCTTCATCATCCGTTAATTTATTATTGATGACGTGTCCTAGATATTTTGTGGATTCTACTATTTTCAGAAGCTCACCGTTTAAAAAGGCGGGTGGAATATTTTTTGGGCCTTCCCCGTGTTTTATGACCAACAGTGCTGTTTTTTTCGCATTATAAATCATGTCGGTTTCGTGTGCGAATTCTTCACAGATCTTCAGGAGGATTCGTAAACCCCTTATTGACGGTGCCATCAGAACCATGTCGTCTGCATAGCTCATTTTGTTGATACCTTCTCCTCCGATGTGGCAGCCCATTCCAGCATTGTTTAACCTGTGGGTTAGTTCATCCATGTAAATGTTAAACAGTACTGGGGACATACATCCTCCCTGTCTGACCCCGCTTTTCAGGAAATAAGGTTCTGAAAATCCATCTTTCCACTTTACAAGGTTTTCCTGTTGACGATGTCAAGTTTCGAGAATTTTTACCACTTTCCATGGTATACCTCTTTCCTTTAGTTTTTTCCATAATAAGGGGTGGGAAACACGGTCGAAAGCCTTACTAAGGTCCAGAAAGCATGCATAAGTTGTTTTCTTCTTCCTGTAGTATTCCAACGTCCGTTTTACGCAAAATATAGCCGAATCTGTAGAGCACTCTCTCTTGAAACCCATCTGATTATCTTTAGTTTTCATGTGGGATCCGACTTGATCCAAGAGAACTCGTTCAAATATTCTAGCGATAGCCATGGCAATGGATATCGGTCTGTATTTTTCCTATAAAGTTATATCTGTCAGTTTCGATTTTATTATCAGCATGATAATTGTTTTTGTCAAGTCTTTAGGTAGATAGCCACTCTTTTTAATATCGGTGGACAGTGTTGCCAGTAGTTCCATAATCGCTGCCCCTGCATGTTTGACGTGTTCGATGCTTAAACCGTCATGCCCCGCAGATGTTCCAGATTTCATGTTACTAATAGCCGATTTTATCATGTTAGTTGTGATGATGGGACCGATATCATCATAAGCAGTCAAATGCGTTTCGTTTGAGTCGATAGTCGGCGTGGTAGTTGCGAAATGTTTGCAATTACTCCCGGATTCGTCTCTCCGTTTATGTTGCACGAGATTTTACAGTTTATTAGACAGTTTATTAGACTTGTTCCAGAATTTTTTGAAGTCCCGATTATCTAAATTCCTTGCAATTTTATTCATCTGAAGTTAGTCTCCTGTTAATTAACCAAGTGTGCATCGCTTGCCTGGATTTGTCGTATTTATCCGCTACAAATTCATTCCACCCACATACTTGCTTATGTTTTTGGGTTAGGCACGGTAAATACAGATATGGAACTGCTTCGTAGGGCTTTTACTATTTTCCCGTTAAGATATTTTATTTTGGTGCGAACAGCGTTGTCACCGTTTTCAGGAAATGTGTTTTTTGACCTGATTTTGACGAGACAGGTTTGCGAGCATGAGTTATACTGTCCGATATCCCGTATATTATTCGGATTCCATGATGCTGGATCTCTTAATACAGAATTAAACACTTCCTGAAAATAATAACAAGGTTACCATTGCGTTAATCTTCGACGCGCACGCCTAATGCTTAGTTTGTGTAGTTTGTTATGTAATTTCTAAAGTTTTCTTTATTTTTATTATGAAAAACACTTATTTAGCTTTTTGAAAAATGTAATAAAACTTGAAGAATATTTTCATATTTCTTTAAAATATTTTTTATAACATGAGAGAACAAAACAAATCTATGAATATGAGTAGCTATTCGGGGGAAACTACTTATGGTAGATTATAAGCCATTATCCGGTAAGACGGTGAAGTTTGCAAAAATATCATTTTCCAAAAACATGTAAGTTATCACAAAAATAGAATCAGCTCACATGAGCTGATTCTATTTTTTCAGCAAGCCACGCAAAAATGAAGTGTCGGCACATTGGATCACATGCCGATAAGCAAGTATTAGACCGCTGGAGCTCGGCACTCCAAAGCTTAATTATGAAAACATGAAACATAACACAGAAATTTTTTAAAAGATTAGGTGGCGATTCTGTCTTCTCTCTGAGACCAGTTTGTATTTCGTATGTCCATACTTGTAATTTAAATTAAAGTCTTTCCAAAACTTTCAACACCATAATTTCAAGGCGATTAGAGTGGTATTTTTAAAAAGTTGGGTAAATATTTACCAAAGTTTTTCATAAATGATAAAAATAATTTCTGTATTCTGGAATGCGGGGCGGTTAGTGAAATCCCACATATCCCATAAAGTATAATAACACAATAACAAGCAAAAAAAATATAGAACAAAAAAATATGTGACATGTAACATTTGAGATTGGTGGGGCCAATAACATTCTCCAGTGTATCAGTGATAAGGATATTTCCGGAATTGTTCATCCTTTCCCATCCTACCACTTGGGTTCTTATGAGGGCTGCAAAACCAGGAACTCGCCTCTCCGTGAGCATGTTGGAAGCACAAAAAGTAAACAAAAACTTCGCCTTACTTATTGTAATTAAAATATTATAAATTAGATTCAAAACATATTAGAAATTTGAAGGAACTTCGCGTTTTTCCACTCACTCTGGTCTGTTGAGATCCAAGGCCTTGATTTACCAAGCTTTTGACAGGATGAGAAAAAGATAGGTTTCTGAACATTTTGTACTAATTTTAATTTGATGGTTATTTGAGAATACTTGAGTTATATTGTTTTAATTTGTAGAAGAAAATATTCAGATCGCCGCAAATGACAGCTGACATAACCTAGAACTATCAACGACAATATTATTTTCAATCATAGAAAAAGAGAAAGGTTGGACTGTGTTGGACAATCTTGCCAGTGCGCTGAAAAATTCCAAAGAAGAACGAGCCACAAAAGTCATAAATTGTGGTGACCGGACAACTCAGAATGAAACCAACTCAGAACCACCTCAGAAAAGTCATTAAAAGTGATGGAAAAAAAATATAAAAAAAAATTTAAACAGGTTACGTTAGGTTAGGGTTATGGGCTATTTTAAATTATTTTTTTCATAGTTTTTAAAGAGGTGTTGAGTTGACTATTCTCAGTTGGCATAAAGAATAAATAATATAAATGAGTTTGTTTCCTTCACAATATCGCCTTGACATATCCGCCTCCAAAAATATGTGATTTTTTTATTATTTTCTAAAACTATTTTTTTACTCTTTTATCTAACGACCGAATTTTTGAGAAAAATAATGATTATCAAAAAAAAAATAATTTTAAATAAAACAAGATAAATAATAAAATAAAAACTGAGTAGAGTATTATACTTCCCTGAAAAAGCAACGGTAAGGTTGTAGCGAAACCCAGTCAGCACAAGTATTTAAATTATAATGTCACATTACAAAGTATTTATATCTGCTTTATATGAACAAGAACATTTTGGTAATTTTTTTAACAGCCATTTTTACTTTAAAAATATATTAACTCATTCATAATTCCTAATTTTTTGGTTGTTTCAATCAAATCATCATCATCAGTATATTAATACGTGAAGCAAAAAAATTGACGGAGGAGTATGAAATTTCGCACAATTACAGTTTATATAGAGAAGGAGTGCAGAATGCTAATATTTTTTTAACATTATGCATAAAAATACATTAAATCAATAAAAAAATCATCATCATCATCATTATTTTTTAAAAATTATGCATAAAAATACATTAAATCAATAATAAAAACATTACACATACTACCATGTATTTGACACACACACGCGCGTCTTTACTCTATTGTTTATTGCTAAAGTCTATGGTCAAATTGAGAATAGATTAATATTGTTTGTCTTTGATCTATGGTCTTGCTATATGTCAAACATAAAAAAACATTACAACAATGACTGGTTTATTTATGCATTACAATATGGTCGAATTTCGACCATTGGGCGACCACTAGTTATTATAAATCAGTGTGCGTGTGCAGCCTACTCATAGTTCAAAACTGGAAAATGATAATTTTTTTTTATATTTTTCGTGGCAACTGGTAACATTAATGATTTTGACATTTGTTTGTACTTGTACCAATTTCTATTATTTTCAGTTCGAATTCGAAAGTTTATTTACGCTTCCAAAGTGAGTGGTTTGGGATTGGTTTATTTATGGTTATTTATGTTTCCAAACTTCGGACGGACTTGTATCTAATAAATTCTTTTTACTAGATAAATGTTATGACAACCTCGCATTTCCTTCATTCACTGACATTCCTTTGACATATTGAAGTTTCACCATGGTGAGGAAGTATAAAAAAAAGAAGGTGAAAGAACTTTCACAGGAAGACGTGAAGAAGGCAATACACGAAGTTATGAATAAGAAGAAGACGCTGCGGGCTGCGGCTAAAAAGTATTCCATCAATCTTTCTACATTGCATTACCGAATTGTCAAAGTTAAGGAATATGCCCTGTCGGAAGAGAAGGATACAGGTCCTTACAAGAGACGCGTCTTTACTCCTGATGAAGAAGCTATCCTGTCCCGCTATTTTGTAACTTACTCAAACTTGAATTATGGTATTTCTTACATTCAGATGCGGATGTTGGCTTATGTGTATGCCAAGAGCTTGGACCGCCAGGTTCCGGCCAACTGGGAAACAGACAACAGTGCTGGTCGGGACTGGCTGACGAACTTCTTAAACCGAGTCAATAATAACCTCTCCATAGTCAAGTCAAACCTCAACACCTCGACCCCTGCGCTAGTCGAAGCAGATTTCTTCTGCAATGCTTTTGAGCGTGCCTTGCAAGCCAATGAAATAACAGCTAGCAGAATTTATAATTTATGTGAAATTGAAGTTTCACTGGACGTGCCTGACCAGAATGAGGAGCAGGTGGAAGCTCAGAGCTTGTCGGTGACTATGTGCGCCGTGGCCAACGCAGCAGCCGACTTGGTTCCTCCCACCTTTGTATTCCCCCTCAACACGATGGACCCCTCGCTACTCCCCTACACTCCCCCGGGTTCACTGGGCTTGTCAAATCTCCCCTCCGGTGGGATCCTGACTGTCGACCATTTTATTCCGCTGTTAAAACATCTCCAAAACCACTCGAAGTGCTCAAAAGATAACCCAATTATACTATTACTGGATAATGTAGTGAGTCAGTGTACTTGCACAATGGATATAACAGCGTACTGCGTGGATAATGGAATCAAGTTGATATCATTTCCCCCCAACTGGGCCAAGTCCAAGCAACCCTTGAGCTCCAATATTATGGATTCATTCACAACAATATTTGAATCTAACAAGGGAGAAATTCATTCAGGCGGGCCAAGTCTTCTGCACGATCTTACTTCCCTAATCAGTTCTTCATACATCTCGGCCTTCACTAAGGGCAGTATTGCACATGGATTTAAAAAGAGCCACATTTGGCCGTTTTGCAAACAAGCCCTCAGGGATAGCACTTTGAAGACAGAACAGTTAGAAAGTGAACGGCACGGTGAGATAGACGATCCAAGTGATGAGGAGGAGCAGAAGATAAGCTTGGAGAAAGATTTATTACGAGTCAAATGGAGAACGAGAAAAGTGGATAGTTCAGTGCACAACCCAGACAACCAATACGTGTTAGTGATTTGTGCGGATGACGAGTGTCAAAATGTTAAAATTGAACCCTGTTAAGATTATATTCTTTCCTACATTGTATAATGCAATCAAAATAGTAACACAGCTTAGGTCAATCGTACATGGAGATACTTACAAGTGACTCGAGTTTTTCCGTGTATCAAGTGCATCCATCCCTCATGAATATCCGCCATACTATACTATATTTTACGTCAGTTACACTACTGACAGTGCTAGCAGCACACTAAGCTTCGCATCCATTACTCCTTTGACAAAAACGGTGTCTGAGCATGACTTGAATGTTAAATTTATTCTGGAGGTAGCAAAATATCAATTTTTTCCTATCTCCAACTTTCACATCAACAACAATGGCCGCAAGTGAACAATCAATTTAAATTTGAATGAAATAACTGTTAAAGTGCATCATTTTCCATTTCCAGAAACCGAATACGTACTTCTCATTATTATCTACCTGATGCAAAGTTGTTTTATTTTTAAAAGTGCGTATTAACCTTATCCTCTTTTCTGTATACTTTCTAAGGCAGCAAAACAAGAAAATGCTCAGGACAGAGTGGAGAGTTTTTCAGAAATATATAAGTATTTATTTTATAGTCATAAATTTTTTTAATCATTGAGAATTAAATTATTGCTTTGATAAGATTGATTAACTCAAAATAATTTAAGGTCCTTCAAATAGGAGTCTACATGAAAAACGAAAATTTAACAGAAAGTAAAAATGATTCTACATTAATGAAAATTTTTTGTTTAATTTATATGAATTAATGTAAAGCATCAACTAAATCTGAAATTTTCTTCAAATATTACACATCAGGTTATTTGTATACAGGAACGTTGGTCCAGTAATATTCACAATTTGCCAATAATGTTAACATTGCAATCCTCAGTCACGTTGGCGATGTGTAGCTTCAGCCGGGGTGGGCTCTTGAACTCGGATTCTTCGAGGGAAGCGGATCCTACTCTTTTTTCAAATCGACTACTGCCAGAGAACCTGGTCCAGGACTCCAACCCAAACCCAGACTAGGAGTCGGAATCCGAATGCCTCTACCGGTGTCCCTGTATCCGCACCACTCGCAAGCTGTGAGGGTTCTTGCCCAGATTCATATTCTTGTGCGGGTTCTATCGGGGTCTGGCTCCAGCCGAACCTGTACATCCCGATATCCGCAACAGCACCAGCACCCAGTCCAAGAACTCGGACCCGGGACCTGCTCCTAAAACCCGAGTAAAGGAAGCATGCCTCGGAGGCCTCCAGTAATATGCAGAACTCACCCTTCTCTAAGTCACATACCGTAATTTGATGTTTTAATTGATGTCTGGTATATTTAGTTTTGAATTGATGAAGAACCTGCGAGAAATTATGAATACTGTAAATTTGAATACTAGTGGTCGTCCAATGGTCGAAATTCGACCATAATTAATTTAATGTGTAATGTTTTTTTTTTTTTTTTTGATTTTGTATTTTTTATGCATAATTTTTAAAAAATATTAGCATTCTGCACTCCTCTATATAAACTATAAGTGTCCGAAATTTCATACTCCTCCGTCTGCGCAATTTTCGTACAAAGCTTTTGCTTCACGTATTCATATACTGATGATTCCCTGGACCTTAAATAAATTCCCCAAATTAGGAAGTTTTATTTCTAAATGAGGTTGTTTCTTAATTTATAAAAAAATATTTTTATTAAAATGTGTTATATTTGAAAAGCTTAATTAACGACAGTAAAATAAATTTTTCAATATCTAAAAAACCCATAGTTGTGAGTTTTTGTAAACTGGTAAAACGTATAAATATATATATATATATTTATATATGCACAGTTTTTCGAAAAACTCACTTTTTCCTTTACGCGAAAAACGACCTTGCCGCCCCTTAAGTTCGCCCACCCTAAGGATCGCTTTCGCTTATTTGATTTTCAGTACACCAAGAAATTAAGATTTTTAAGATTTTTTAAGACTTTTTTCTCATACAAAGTGCAATTTGCTAGGGATTAATTCTATAAAATTTTACGGCGTTGCTGGGAAAAAATGGCATTTTATAGGTGCGTCACGGAATTCGAGATTGCGTCAAAAATAACCCTTCCGCCGGAGATGTTTTACGACAGATTCGTAGTAGAGAGTATTATTAAGATTTTAAAACCGCGACATGTAACGCATTTCATCCAAAATGTTCTGCAATATTGCATAATACCTTGCATTATTTTTGACATTTGCTAAGATTTCACTACCGTCGAAAGTGAAAAATTTGGCGGCCAGTAGAATAAGTCGTCGAGTAGGTACTTAAATTCGATTAAATTGACTAATAATTGATAATAAAAAACAATCTTGAGTTTCAAGACACGTCAGTTAGGAGAAAATTATGATTTAGCCGTATAAAATAACGGCTTCAAGCCTGTTTCGGAGTCGACAATTTGAAAACGCCTCTGCGGCTCGAAAACCGATTCTGGCTGTAATGTTTTTGAATATTATGGAGGTCGAGAGATTAAAAAAACATTTTCAACGGCCGTAACCTACGCAAACCATTAAAAATATTTCACTATACGCTACGGAAAATATGACGTTTGAGAAAAATAACGTGCTTTGAAAATCCCACAGAAGAGAATATATTGCTGGCCATATAAAAAGAACACGTTTAATTACAGGGTAGGTACTTTTCCGTTGAATTATTACAAATTTGTTCGTAAGATGAACGGATTTTTTTAAGGAAATGCTTAGGTACCTACATCAATATTGTTTGTCTGCGTAAGAACCGGGTAGGTACCGGCTTACGCATCGGTTCTTTCCTTCAGATATCAAATAAAAAATTAATGATTTGAAATAAAAGAAATCACTCGGGATGGTCGCAATTTTTGCCAAAATGCATTATTTCAGGTATGTGGACTTTTGTAGTTATGAAGGAAATTAGTACTAAATAAATCGGAACGTTTTTGAAGTAAGATGGGTCCAAATACAATGCTAAACACTTTTCTTTTATGATTGTGTGAGTAAAAATTCGAACTAAAAATGACAATGAGGGCGCTGTACAATATTGAGTTTCCATCAGGAATACACATTTTGCAAGAGTAAAATATTGAATAAAATATGCTCATTTCCTAGACAAGGTAGGTACTTAAATACCTAGGGACTTTTTTCTTTTAAAAATAAAAAAAAAAAACATGATATCAAATAAACAGAAACAAACAAAGATGGTCGTATTTTTTTGCCAAAGTCGATAGGTACCTATCATTTCAAAACCAAATTTCAAAATTAAAAAATTAGGATTCGTAATATTTATTCAAAAAATATGTAGGTACTCATGTGCACCTGCCCTGATTTATTTTTTATATGAACGATTTTGCATTAAAATTATTATTTGTTAAATAATTTTGAAAAATACATTTTTATGGCGCCATTTTTGTGAAAAATGACAAAAAAGATGACGTACAATATTGAAAATCTACCAGGAGCACATGATGTATCACTATAGAGTTCAAGTGGGGTGGGTCGCGAACTCACATGTCAAACTTTTGTCAACAAACCGGACCTCTCAGCGGTTTCGGTTGTTGTTTTACGACAAACGGCATTACGGCCGAAAAATCGATCCTGGCTAAAATGTTTTTGAAAAATATTATAGTCTAGATGTCTCCTCAACTAATTCGATCGTCATTACATACGCATCGCATGTGAAATATTTCAGGGCAAGCTAAACAAAATCAGATTTTTCCACGAAAAACACGTGCTTAGAAATTTTTAGTTTTTCATTCCTGGGTAGGTACTTATTTGACGACGACGTACTTCATTGAAAAAATTTGAAAAGAATTGCGTAGGTACTTTCACGAATAGGTAGCTTCACAATAAATTAGGTTTTAATGCAATACTAAGGTAAAGTTGTTTCAATAAAGTTGAATAATTCAACAATGTTTTTAAAGTTAATTTTCACGTTCTGTGTAAGTTCTATTCGAGTTCTGTTGTTTTATCGTTATAGGCCAGTCGCATCATAAAACTGAAATAATTACAGAACTTTAATAGAATTTGAACAGAACTTTCACAGAAGGCTAAAATTAACTCGATTAGTACATATTTTCTACACAAAATTGTAGAAAATATGTACAGGGAGACATCTAGCGGTGAAGAATGTAAGTACTGATTATTTTCATAAGAAAAATTCACACGAATTTATTCTATTTTTATTTTATGGCGAGGGGGGCGGGAATTCGACATTTCGAACGTACATTGCGTGGTCGAAGATATCGTCAAAAATACGCATTCTGGCCGAGATGTTTTTGAATTAATCTTAAGTAGAGAGTTACTACAAGCAGTTAAAACTGTGACATGGTTCGCTTTCCATTCAAAATGTTACACAAGAGTGTATTTCACAATGACATGTTTTGACACTTTACGTAAAAAGCATTTTCCTCTAAAATATCTTTTGGCTTTCTAGCCAGTATAAAACCTAATTTTCTTACAAATAAAATCAGGTTGGGTAAATTTTCTCCAATATTGCAACACCGAAAATGAAAATTTTTCCATAACCCTCTTGAACTTACGAAATCACCCCATAATACGTTTTTGTATGAAGATTTTTTTTTAAAGATGGCGGATTTCAATTTTTACGGCTTGGTGCGGTTAAAATTCAAGCGGGATTAGTCCAAGTTTGCGAGTTGGTCTTGCATGTGTAAAAAATATAAATACAGAATATTGTAAAACTGCAAATTATGAACTAGGTAGGTACCCGATAAACGGATTTAACTGATAAATTGGGCTCCAATATAGCTCAACATTAGGATTCGTATTATCTATAAAAATAAATACTTCTGCGAACTTTTTTTCATTGAAGTGATTACTTGACAAAAAATTCTGAATTTACATTTAAATGGCGCCGTTTTTTTTTTAATTACTGTAGGGAAACTTAGTACCTACTCGCGCACTATGAAATAATATTTTCTCTGTAATTTTTTTACTGGAATAAAAATAAGTTTAAGTTTCTAAAAAATTCTGAATAACACATTTTTATAGCGCCGTTTTTTGAAAAAATACTACAAGGGCCCCAAGTACCTACCCGTGCACTCATGTGTAGGTACCTACCCTGATTTATTTTTTATAAGAACGATTTTGCATTAAAATTATTATTTGAGAAATAATTTTGAAAAATACATTTTAATGGCGCCGTTTTTGTGAAAAATGACAAAAAGGGTGACGAACAATATTGAAAATCTACCAGGAGCACATAATACGCAGGAGTAAAATATTACAGACAATACATTTATTTACTAGACCAGGGAGGCAATTCTTTCATTGAAAAATGAAAATGAATTTAAATAAAAAGAAACTTCCAAAGACGGGAGTTTTGAAGTGATACTTCTATAGCACTGCTGTGATTTGGATTTCGGATGAAACGGAAATGACGATTACTCCACCTGCGACAATGGTCCAATTTTTTTTTGCCAAATGGTGTAGGTACCTTTTGAATACTGTAGGGGTTCATACATTTTAAATTAAATTTCAATGTGAATATCGCACAAGAGTCCCAACTACTGCCGTCTGGAGTCAGTGAGACTACGGCATCCCCAGTTGTGCTTAGTTTAAGTTTCTAAAATATTCTGAATAATACATTTTTATAGCGCCGATTTTATTAAATAAGTGCAAGGGCCCAATTTTTTTTTTATATCCAAAATCCAAATTTTTTTTTTCCAAAATTAAAAAGTTTCCGAAATTAAAATTTTTTTTTTTCGAAATTCTAAAATTTTTAAAATTAAAAAAAAATTTTATTTCAAAATTAAAAAATTTCCAAAATTTCCAAAATTCAAAAATTTCCAAAATCCAAAAATTTTTTTTTCGAAAATTTCCTAAATCCAAATTTTTTTAATTTCCAAAATTCAAAAATTTCCAAAATTCAAAAATTTCCAAAAGTCAAAAATTTCCAAAATCCAAAATTTTTTTTTTCCAAAATTAAAAAATTTCCAAAATCCAAAAAAAATTTGTTTTTAAATTACACCTTACAGTACCCGAGATGGGTATCAAATTACGCGTCTCGATCTACACAATCTGAAGGGCTGAGTGAAAAAAATAAGCGATAAACTCCTAGGACCATTTTTTGAGATAAAGCTCTAATGGTTTTTTCTAATTTAAATTAAATGAAAAACTGAACGCCCTGAGTCGGGCGGCTGGATTGGTTCAGTACTGAATTGAGCGGTAAGCTCCTGGGCCGTTTTAAAAGTGTCGACGACCAACGTGGCACTGTGGGAAGAGTCTTTTCGACAGTAAACTATACGTTTCGGGTAACAAATTACGCGTATCGATCTGAACAACCCAAATGGCGCAGTGAAAATTTGAGCAGGAAGCTACTCGGCCTGCTTTTGCGAGAAAAGGCCCGTACCGAACGCCTTGAACCGGGTGACCGAAGCGGCCAGAGAGCAGGCGTACGCAATTGGGCTGTCAACTGCCTGTGCCCTTTGTAGACGGACACTCCTCGCTTTATCCACATTCAAATAACGTTTTTTTCTCTACCTATTTTATTTAACGCACACTCTTCGCTTCATCCGCGTTCACACGTCAAATCGCGTAGTGTTTAACCCCTTGGTTGCCTCTGCAACAGGCAAAGCTAGTATACATTATTGTACAGGGTGTAACAACACGTATCTGAAGAATTTTAACCAGCGATTTCCAAGCACATCAATCACGCAGTTGATTTATTTCTTTGGTTACAATAATTTTTTTTAATGTGAATACCTCACAGTCCCTCCCAGTCGTAAGAGTCCCAGCTGCTCCCGTCTGGAGCGGTGGGACTATGGCATCCCCAATCGGGGTATGTTGTGAGGCTGAAGGTAGTGGGGAGGAGTTGGGGAAGAGGAAGGTGGGGAAGTACCTGGCTATTCAGATCTGGTCACCAAACACGGCTAAAGCCATTTCAAGCAACGTTTCAATTCTGAATGGAGGTCTTACACCAGGGCGATACTGAGAGTATCTTCCACTCTGGAACATGCCACAAACATACCATATATTATTTTAAATGAATTAATTGTGAAATATCACAAATTAATCAAATAAAATTTATTTGCCCATGCCGGGATTCGATACTGCGACCTTTGGAATGGGAGTCAAGAGCCTTACCCCTAGACCATGCAGCCGTCAATTAGTAACAATTTAATTTTAATTAGTCGGACGTCTCAAATACTAAAATTTTAGATAATAAGGAAAGTAATATTCAAGTGCTCCCCATAAATCTTGCTAAAATATGCTATCAAATAAAATCAGGAGGCATAACTCTCCGCTATATTAGTATAAAATTTTGAAATATCCTACTAGTGACCCGGAAAACCCAATGTTATTAATTCACTACAGGTTTTTGTGTATTATAATGGATTTAGTAACCTGAGGATTGTACTATTGTAGTATGTATAGTATTTGAGTAGATAGTAGCACTTCTACATATAACTGCATACTTCATTCAAATTTCGATTTTACAAAGATGTTTGAACTAACCAACTGAACGATCGATATTTGGAGTTAAAAATGTAGATGTCATTTTGCTGTCTGATATTTTTTTAAATTAAAAACACCAGGTAGTTGGGTACTGCCTAGTGGGTCACGCAATACGCTCTTCATCTCATTCCAGCAGCACAGTAACAGTCATGTGATCCGTCGCAACGTTGAGTGGTGATTTCTAGATGGTGGAAAATATTGGATGCATCTTCTTTTACGAACTATCCAATGAATGATGTATTTGAGACTTGCTCGTAGAGGAGGATATAATAAGGAGAGTTATATTATAATGCTCTAGTTACAGTTCGTTGCCTTAGTTTGTCCAAATGACCATTTTAGTTTTTGTTCAATCTCCCCTACAAAATTAAGAATAAAGTATAAAAAATTATAGTTAATCACTTATCTAAGAATTATTTAAACCAATGAGACCTTTACCTTTATGAAAAAAGCTTTATCTTAAAGACCTATCATAACGTTTCATTGAAATAATGAAAGAAAACCTCCTGTAAAATTTTCTAATGGTCGTTTGGACAATTAAGAACTAAGGCAACGAATTGGTGGGCAAATGTGATTCATGGAAAAATGTCAAAGCATAATATCATCATCTGGGGAATACATTTTGGCTAAATCCGTAGAATAAAGAATAACACAAGAAGGCCCTTGTGGGCATGTTTCGTGATCCAATTAAAGACCTGATTTCGGTCCATATTTCCATACGAAACTGTTTCACTATGATTATGAAATTCAAATGGGGGGGCATATACAATTTCAGGCAAATGTAAGAAACAGACAGCATGCTAAATGATTTAGAACCAAAAGGTACTAAGTCAGTGGCATAATTGTTTCCATTCAAACTTGAATGGAAAGCTCTTCTAGCGTTATATTCCTTATTCTATGGTTAAATCAAAAATAAGTACATATTCGTGATAGACTAAAATTTATTATGCAACGCTTACATTAATTATTAATCTTTATTTTAAATCATCCATTTATAATTTTCAGTCATTCTTATAAAACATGAAAAAAGCTACAAATTGTTTTATAACGTAAACAAGAGTGGCCTAGATAATTATTGGACAAGTATCGACCATTGAACCAAGAATAGCTAGTAATGGTGCATGCGGTTCTACCCATCTCTGTCACTTCCGCTGGCCTACAGCGCAGAAACAGGGTTCACCGCCAGTTCAGAGTTAACTAATTTGCTTGTTTGTTTATCAGCTTTGTTTGGGTTTCTTGTGTAAATAATAAGACTTGAAGGAGTAACGGAGATGTTGGTTGCGTCCGCAACCTCCACCTAGTCAGCCAATAATTAGTATCGGTCACCCGTATCGACACGAGCGACCAATATCACTGACTCGTATCCGAGAACAACTCTAAGTTAAATAATATGTACCATATATATTATATTTAATACTTCCACACACAGAAATGTATAAAAAAATAAAACAATACAACAAAAATATGAAAAAGCACTTCAAATTTAGTTTTGATCACAAATGACTTTTTAAGAAGGTACGAATATCTAATGTGCCCAAAATGGTAATGAAACAGGGTGGCAAACTTGTTACGGCAATCCAAACAGTAAAACCCACTTATAAGGTTCCCCACGTAAGCATTTTTCACGCTTAAAAAGTTTTATTTCGATACCTCGAAGACAGACTAAATTTTTACCTAATAACCCACATAATAAAGGGTGGTTGTCACATAAGAAGTTCTGTTTTTACCCAGTCCCTTGGAAGAGAACCTTATAAGAAAGTTTCACAATATTTTCACCAATAAATAAATCACAAATTTAGCACAATCATAAAAGGAAACAATGTTTAGGGATATATACGTTAACACTATACACAGAGAACAGATATGATTCCATAGTTGGGTGTTAACACGTACTGGAGACATTGCTCCTGGAGAGGTTTGTTTCCGCTGACAATGCGTGCCGTCACTTGCCACTTCACTTTATACATATCCTAAATAAGCCGACATCCCCCGCTGCAGTTCCCCACATAAACATTATACTTCCTGAACGTGCTGATTATAAAGACATTAATTATTTTTGAATAAGACCTAATTATTAGCGATACAAATATCAACATTATACAAACGAGAAAGTTTCGCGGTTCAAACGGCGAAAAACAAATACGGAAAACATGCCCTAAACATACAATTTGGATATTTCAAAATTAACTATATAGGCCTATAGATCCTGCAGCGGTGAACGTACGGCAGTTACGCTACTTATATGTACAGACTCGTGGAATACGTGGAACACAACTAAAGCAGAATCTGTCCCTTTCCACAATTGTGATAAAATATTGTAACAATACCCGATTCGCACCAATACAAGCATACCTCGCGCTGGGACACCACCACGACCGCATCCTTCAATTAACTACTCCCTCAGTCAACACAAACCATAAACAAAATAATTTCTATAATTAATTTAATTCCTCCATTATTCAGTTTGTTCGAAAGGAATATACAACATTGTTCCCAGTGGGGGTATACTACTTGTATCCACTTTATTCGAGTGACTTGTCCCACAGTGTTTTATTGCATTTCAGATCCTAATACATATCAAACATAATCAGATGCCTATTCTCTAGAGGCGTCCTTATATTCTCAACACGTCGCCTAAACCCATCAATCACTTCACAATCCACAAATTATAATTTAATCAAATAAAAAATATATATTTATTCTAGATGCAATCAACTCAACTGGAAAATTTAAAGCTATGTATTTCGAAATCAGACAAATAATAATAAGATTCACAGTATAAAGTTAATTAATCGCTAAATTAAAAATATTGTTTCTACAATAATTCTATAGACGTGTTCCGAGAATATCTGCTTAATGGAATTTGTTATTAACAACGGGAAAACTAAATGACAAGCTAAGAAACCATTTAAATTACGACATAAAGGTTGACAATATTCATTATGTACAGAGAATACGGAGGCTTCGCAACTAACCAATTCAAATACCAAAAAGGTTCCCATTTATAATTTAGTCAATATAAGTTTCACACACCGTCTTCACAACTGCATAACATATGGATTGCATCAATACAATAATAATAATTTCCTTTTATACAGATAATATATTGTTTTAATGTTAATGTAATGACAGAATAGATTTAGGCAAGTTGACCTTAAGAAAAAGCACAAAGGCATTTTATCTACTTTCAAATATTGAGCGGTATCTTTGCAAAGATTCTAATAATGCAAATGAGCAGCACACATTTTTATTGTTTATTCATTTATTGCACACATTTGTGATGAGTAAAAATACTTGAGGGCTGCAATAACAAGTAAAAAAAAATATTTAAATTAGCTAATTGCCAAGAGGATAACGGTGACCGGACAACTCGGAATGAAATCAACTCAGAAACCGCCTTTGAAAAGTGATAAAAATTGGTTAAATACGTTAGGTTATGGGCTATTTTTCAATTATTTTTTTTCAAAGCTTAATGACTTTTCAAAGAGGTGTTGAGTTGACTTGATTCTGAGTTGGCACGGAACCGAGAATAACATCTCGTGTAGGTTTCATCATCCGAGCAGTGATGGTCAACGCAACATATTGTGAGGACAGATTGTGTTTGGGCGCAAATCACATCATTTGGGTAAAATATAACAGCCATTTTATGCTTATACATTAGAACCCTCTTAATTCAATATCCACAGTGTCAAGAACCAAATAATGAATTTAACAAATCACCTCACAATTCGAAACGGTAAGTTTTTTTCCATTACAGCACTGAATTAATCTAGGTCCCTTTTCATCTTTATGCCTTCCCGTTCAAATTAATATTTTCTGCAGTTTTTCATTTACATAATAATTTCTGGTTTTACCAAACACAGCTTTCCAAAAATTCTTAATCTCAACACAAATTTATCACAATCCAAAAAGTAGTTTTGTAACACTTTTCTCTGCAGACAATTTTGCTAAAGCAAACTGAAATTTATTCGAAAAACATGATTCTGGATTCAGACTTACGAAATAATACAAACGAAAATTTGCGGCCCCTGATGTTTTAGGTTTCAACAAAAACCTGACATATATTACATTGCATGTACCCCCGAATAAACCAAATTGCATAAACAAAATAATAAATAAAATCGAATTATACAGACAACAAAAAGGGGTATTTTGCAGGAATCAAAAAAAGCAAATTATAAATCGATTCCCACACTTCAAATTATCAGGGTTCTAATGCAAATTAATTTCTAATTAAAAAACTTCAAAGGTATATTAATTTATTTGCAGTGTTGAAAACAATGCAAGTCAGTTGTATTAGAATTACATAAAGACAAGGATGCAGTCTCATCAGACCCGGCGTATTCTCTGCGTGGAAAAGTTTCACAATATATATTATAAACCAACTTTATCACAATGGCCAAACACCAATTCTACACACGTTTATAGCCTGCTCTCCGTTGGGACACAATCTGCCACGCGAGAGACGGGGAAATATTTAACTAGCAATCATTCCGTTACAGTTCTGTCTTCCAACCAAGAAAACACAATTGCGCTGCGCTGCGGCCAAAGAAAAGACATTGATCGGCCGGCTAGGAACAGGAACACCTCATTCACTTCAATATGGAGTAAACCAACCCTGACCTCCACCGCTTCTACTAAACTCTAACGCCATAGCTAAGATCTTTTGAAGATCAGAATATCGTTATGTACATAATATAATATGGGATTCAAGTGTTGCACAAGCTTGCAAATCATATTGGCTCGTGATTGTCACACACACACATACGCAGACACGCGGGTTTGTCTCGTATATCCAACTCACTCAATGTTAAAATGTTCCTGAGTGATGGGAGCATCTTCATCACGAGCCCGCCCAGTCAATGTCTCACTGCGGACCAAACAGCGCAGCTCTATATATATTTATGTCATATACGGATGATCATCACAATTATAAAAACAACACTTCAATCACATTAACTTAAAAACACAATGATGGATTATTTAATATTTATATACGATTGAAATAACCCCGCAACGAATGGCTCATCCCGCAATTATTAAACTATACATAAAACGATATCAATATTATGAATATTTTTTTGTTTGAATTAAACATATTTATATACAATTGAAAATGATTATAGCCACGATAATTTTAATATTGTTTAGAGTTAGAGTTGTGCCCGCTGGAAGACGCACAGGGAGATTCAGTTGACCATGAGAGTGTGTGACTCCATGGGGGCGGCGGAGTCGTACAGCGTGTCAGTGTCCTGAGTGGGCTCACCCTGCAGCTGGCACTGGTTGGACAGCGTTCCCGCACCGCAGTCGCAAAAGAATCTGCACAACACAAACAACATGTTTTACACACATTTTATTTATTCCTTCATTTATTCTAAGTATGGAGTCCATAATAAGTTATAGCTATCATGAAGATTGTATAAATTGTCATGAGAAGTAGTGTCAATTCAGGGAACTTGTTTATCATATAGTGCTGCTTGAAAATGGAAATATGGCTACGGCGCCTACAGTACAGAGGCTATGAAGACGGGCTTTATAAATGAATGCAGGAATATGCAGTATAGTTACCTGTCATGTCGGATAAATTCTACATCGTGACCCGCATGGCAAGTTTTAATACAATTCACACAGATGGCGTTCCGATCTGTTGTGTTACATGTTTGGCATCTGGAACATTCAAATATTTAATTAATTTTCATGGAATTACAAAGCAACACATAATATACAAAAATAGTAACAACGGGTTTAAGAAAAAAAAAAGTAAGAATGTGTTAAAAGGAGGTAATTTATTAATTTATATTATTTTACCCAAGTGAACTATTCCACTCTCAAAATATATTTATGTTCAAAGTTTGATAGACTTTACAAAAGCTGTAGAAAAGGTTGAGAACCTGGATATTCAGACCTAATCACTGAAATGAATAATTGAATTGTGATTTTACAACAGGGCGAAACTAGAATTGTTCCAGAAATCCTAGAATTTATTATACAAAATGATAAAATTATTTTGAGCCCAGTATTGTCTGTGTGCCCGGGAAACGATTAATATCAATTATAAATAATTACGTCAATTTACATTATTGGTGTGATTGACAATTGCTAATTGATAGTTTATTGAAGCAGCGATTGATCGACAATTGAGAAGTGGAATGATCACTTCGATTGCGATTGACAATTGTTCATTCATTTGCTGTATCTTTCGAGCCCTTTGGAATTTAGTTTCATCGCAGAACAAGATTTATTTTGTCGTATGATTAATTACATTATTCGTGATTATCCGGAGTAATGAAAAGTAAAATCAACAGATAATTCGCACCCTTTAGGTACTGTTTCAGCAGAGGTCAACAAAGCAACCATTTCAAAAATATTAAAGGGTCAATTGAAGTTCCTTGAATTGCTCTTCAATAAACTTTGTCAATGACTTAAGCACAATGACAGTTGGCATTGATCAATTATTTTCAAATATCAAAATTTTCTCTTGAATAGATAATCAGGTCTTAGATCATTTATAAGATTTTGCAGGTTAGGTTAGTACCTATAGAAGTCGTGCATTGGAAAAGAAGTGTAGGAAGATATCTTGTAGAGGCACTGGCCCCCCCCGACGGCTTTCTCCACGGCGTCCTGGTTGGAGAAGATCTTGTTCCCGCGCACCATTGGGGACACTCCTGACGCCAGGCACAGACCTGTAACAAACACAGACACAACATTATGTAACACTCATAACTTCAAACAAACCAACAATGCGTTGGCAAAGTTTAGGAACACAGCAGCACAACAAACAATCAATGCAATTCAGGATACTATCCTCAAATTGGATTTATACCATCAACTTTAATAATGCATCCTATGATCATACCATCTGTACAGTTTGGAACATTTTATGTGAATTCTTATGTGCACATCCACCCAGTCCGCTACATTAATCACAGTGAGTGTTTACGCCATTCCCACCTAAAGAAAGTTCCTAACATGAAGTGCTTTAGAAAATGATCACTAGGCATTTTAGATGTTTGTACATGAACTTTGCAAAATAAAATAAAACACGCTTTTTAGAGGTGTTTTTTCTTGTGTAAATCAAAACTGGCGGCTGGCAGGAATTTAAACCTTGTCACCGTGTACATGAGTAGTGTTATTATTAGAGAACCCGATTTCGAATTTTACATTGACGTGGTGCATCGCCTTCAACTATGTATGTACATAATATCTACACTAATATTATAAATGCGAAAGTGAGTGTGTCTGTTTGTTAAGCTTTCGATAAGGGAGGGGGAAGGCGGGGAAGGTGGAAGGGAACGGGGAAGCACGGGAAAGGACATTATGTATTGCTAATTTTTTTTTTTTTTTTACATGAGCTCCACACAGGAGGCCCTGAGGAAAATAATTTCCCTCAGGGCCTATGTCATCCTTGGGGATGCTGTGTGGAGTTTTTTTTAAGGAAAAGGGGGAAAGGAGAGTTCTGGGAAGGAAAAGGGTTTAAGGGGTGGGTAGGAATCTGGGGTTCAGTGAGTCCTGGTCATCCGCCTCCAAGACCTAGACAAACCTCACCCCATGAACCCGGGCACCCCTGCTAAATCACCAAACGTAGCGAACCACTTGGGGTGACCTATGAGAGAGGTGTTGGTTATCCAATAAAGGTTCCCGGGGCGGCGGTACCCATTCCCGCCTCCCAAATTGAACGTTTAAAGTAATTTCCCACAAATACCATGCGAGCGAAGCCGCGGGTAAAAGCTAGTATTATATAAACGAGTGAGAAGGACTGTGAAAACTGTGACATTATTCTTATATTATGCTGTATACTTTACATCACATACAAACTTTGCTTTGGAAATTAATTTTTGCTACATCAAATCAAGACCCTAATTTTATTACTTTCTATACAATTAATCTTTATCCTTATGATTAGGTTCTTGAATGAAAAGCGAGGTGGAAGGTACCTCTTACAATCAGTTGTGGCTAGCTCTAAAGATCGAGGAGCGACGCACCTCCTGAATTTCGGCCAATCTAAAAATTCCCGAGTGCCAAAGAACCTACAAAATTTCGGACGCATTTGTGTGATGTTGTTGTCGGTATTGTGACTATAATTTAACATCTACACTTTTTCAGACAATATTCGATAGAGCTTCTTTATAAATAGGTGTTTATGTACCTATATAATATTCAATTTATTTTTTGGCATATTGAACCTCCACATATTTTGACCACTGTAGCTGTCACTACTTACAAAAACCCAATTGATTCTTAAGAAATAATTATATGTTAATCAAGACAGCAACAATATTGATAAAAAATAGAATATGTAAAACAATACATGCGGCTACAACAGTGTCGAATCGTAGTTTAGTCCAATAAAAGCAAATCTCTACATATTATAAAACAAAACCCTCTGCTGTGTCTGTCTGTCTGTTGGCGATAAAACTCAAAAACTACTTAACAGATTTTCATGCAGTTTTCATGCACCAATAGATAGAGTGATTCATGAGGAAGGTTTAGGTGTATAATTTGTCAAGGTTTTGTGTAAATTGGTTGAAATATGTAATATATAAAGGAGAATGTTTGTAAGTGGTGGAGTGGATTTGATTTGTATGCAAAAGTTTTATGCCGAGGTTGATGAAATTTTACACATGTACCATCAATACAAGAGGAAGGTCACTGTCTACATTTGATTTCGAAAACTCTATGTAAAGCCCGGGCATCGCCAGAGACTTCAGCTAGTCACTAATAAATCATCACTTCGTTTGGATAAGGTTCTAACTTTACTTTACCTTGTTCCGAGATATGAGGTTCAAAGTTTGCAAAGACTATTTCTCGTTATCTATTTACCAATTTCTGATTTTGAAGTTGAATCTTAAGAATTTTAATTGAAAATATTTTAAAGGAAAATATTTAAAAAGGAAGTATCCTTACCATTTTAGAACATACCTAAACATGAAAATGAAAATAGAACCGTAAGCAACCAGCTGGGGTATAATAAATCGTGGCATGAGGTTCTAATTACATTTCCCGAATGCGATTCCAAGCTACAGCCACGAATACTTAAATATTTTCTATTAAAATATAATAAACTAAAATACTTTACAAGATTGAACCTGAAAATATATATTTTTTTAATTAGATTACGAAAATTTGCCTTTGCAAACTTTGAAACCTCAGTAAATGATAAGGCCAACAATTTGGGAGGCGGGAATGGGTAACGCCGCCCCGGGATAACCAATACCTCTGCCATAGATCACCCCAAATGGTTCGCTACGTTTGGTGATTTAGCAGGGGTGCTCGGGTTCATGGGGTGAGGTTTGTCTAGGTCTTGGAGGTGGATGACCAGGACACACTGAACCCCAGCTTCCTACCCACCCCTTAAACCCTTTTTCTTCCCAGAACTCTCCTTCCCTTCGTTTCCTTAAAAAACCCTCCACACAGTATCCCCAAAGAAGACATAGGCCCTGAGGGAAATTATTTTCCTCAGGACCTCCTGTGTGGAGCTCATGTAAAAAAAAAAGGCTAAGTTACCCTATCCAGCGAATTTAGAACTATAATGTGCCTCGTAATAACAATCAACTGTCACATATAAACAAAATAGAGTGTTAGTGACAATAGAACCTTGTAAAATAAATGATTATTTAAAATACTTGATGTTAGAACTTTTTCAAACGTATATCTACGAAAATACAATACAGATGGACCTGAAAATTATTTTGGGTACAGAAATGAGCAAAAGAAATGCTTTGGCATTCAAAGGTCATTTTCGAAAAAAATGTCATTTAGAACCATATCCAAATGAAGTGACAAAATGACACATGTAACAGATACGTTACAGCGGAGATCTTGGGATCATATTACATGAATCTAAACCTCTGTATCTCTTTAAATAAAATAATTATGCAGCTTACCGCCAAATCTATTGTTGAAGATCTGATTGTGCTCCAGAGTGGCTGTGGCGTTGTTGGTGATCTCCACGCCCGCGGCGAGCCCGTCAAATATCCTGTTGCGCCGCAGGACGGGGTGGCTCTGCGTGGAGATAAGGACTCCGGCTTGCGCGTTACGGAATATGTCATTCTCTTCGAGGACACCCTATAGTGAAACATATAACATAAAAAGAAGTTCAATGCTACCACTTCTGATAAACATGACTGTAGAGGTACACTAAGTATACACAATGTTTGTAAACCCTTAGTACAAGCAGGAAACTGGCGAACGTATATCACTCAGAGAACCCATAAAAAAGGTAAACTTTCGAAATCACTTGACACGCTTAACCTCTTAAATGCCACGGGAGGAAATTCGAAAATTTCGCAATGTTTTGACTTTGACGTAATATTTTGCTGATTTATTTTATGCTATCATGTATAATATTTACCGAAACACGTTCCCTGAACAATAAACTATGCTTACAAACAATATTACTTGCGTTTATTTAACAAATTGATAGTTTTATCGATCTTTTCATGACATGCGACGCTCAAAGTTTGACAGCTAAAATCGCAGCAGAAATGTCATTTCGAAAGTCATAGATATGTGCAAAGATGATTATTTGAGAGGCTAGGTGTGTTCCTTATATCTGTTACGTCAAGAACAAGAATGCCCCAAACGATTCTGACCTTGTCCTTCATACATTTTCTTTATACATAAGGTTTAAAATCGCATCTCAAAATTTTTTTTTTTTTTTTTATGGCGCGTCCCGGGCGCGCAATCGGCAAACCAGAGGTTAATACGACCGCGCGGCCGTGAATCGCTGCGATCTCATACTCTTAATTTAAATTTGTTTGCAGTATTTTCCGTCGCCCCAAATGCAAATTTTTCTTTATTCATTTTGTTTATTACAGGATTGTTTTACATGGTATTTCGACTACCAAGCTAGGCAAATGCCCGTATTATGGTATTATGCCCGTGGTATGGACAAATAGTTGTCTTTTTTCAGTATTAACCGCCCTACACACACGAACGTACGTGATATGTCCGCTATATTATCGCCCAAACGCAACAAGCCATATCACGTACATACAGGTAAAAAAATAAGTATACCCGAAACCCACAAAACGTATGTGGTGCATTCGTATACATCAAGTTTGTTCCTGCGTTATCGCGAAGCTAAGAGATGTGTCCGGGTATTTTCGTCTCTCCCATACAAGTCACGCTGCTGCAAGTCAGTGGTACTCTATGCAAGTGGAACGGTTTATATAATCGTTTAAAAACCCGATGTTTTTTTTACCTACTTTTTGAATAATAACCCAGAGGTAGGGCGGATAAGATGAATCAAAAGGTTTTTTTCTAAAAAATATTTGCATTAAGCGAATCCAGTGATTTCCAAAGTCACCAAACTTTTTTTCGATCTCAACATTTCAATTTTTTATTTAAATTTTTTCAAACATTTTTGGTAACTAAAAGAGATAAAAACAAATCAGATTTAAAAAACTAGGAAAATTATAATTTTACAAAAAAGCATGACATTTTATCCTCAGTATATATCCTCACTATTTTTCTAGTCCCTGTTACGATCAATGCCCTTGGTGAGCCGTGGCACTAGGTCCGCATCCTCGTCGGCCTCCAAAAGTTTTTCGGCCAAATGTTGCTCCGGATGAAGAAAAAGTTGGGTCATCAGGGTGAACCCATGTTTAAACCCAAAAAATCTTATTTGGAAAAATGGTTCATTAAGACCCCGAGCGCTTTCCACCCGCGGATCTCACAGAAAAAATAGCATTTGTTGAAAAATCACCATTTTAACTGGCATAATGTAAGACACGGGGTTAAACTTTAAAATCGTTTTCTCGGGCCCTAATGTCATCGAACAAACTGAAATTTCGGAGTCGGCAATCCACAGGAGTTCTTGGCACGCTAAGGGTTAAAAGACATTAAACAGCTGATATAAACTCTCTACAAATGACCTTTTCAAATTGGACCAAAAAATTTCAGACTTCAGACCCGGTTTACTCGAAAATGAAAGCTCAAGTCAAAAAAGTTTAACCAAAAAAATCACTCCCAACTGTGATGAACCAGTTTCGCTTGTACTATGAATTTCCGGACACCATATGTTGATGAATGATCCTTCATCCTTCAATAAACATTTTACATGAATTTTTTTTAAATGTCCCAGTCTTTGATACAATCAAAAAGTTCTATTAGAAGACTACCTAGCATGAATCGAAAATGTATGAATTGCGCAATGTGACAAGTAGTGATAGTAGTATGTTTGCCTCACCTTTCCTCCATTGAATATACAGATGCCGCCATCTCTTCCATCAAATATCTTGTTCCTCTTCAAGGTAGGATTGGAGTCTGTCTTGATCCAAACTCCCGCCATGGCATTGTCAAATATCTCATTTTGCTCCAGCAGGCCCAGGCCTCCGTTGTACACCAGCACGCCCCCGTTCTGGCCGCCCCAGATCTTGTTGCCCCGAATCACCGGGTTGCTCCCGGTCCTGATCTGGACCCCAGAATAAAGGTGATTGAAGATATCATTGTCTTCTAACTTTCCATGGCCGTTATCGTAAAAGTAAACGCCGACTTGTTTCCCGGAATGGATGCGGTTTCGCCGGAGCACCGGAGTGGATCCGGTAGTGATCCAAACCCCGGCTAGAGTATTAGAATAAACTTCGTTCTCTTCAATGAGCCCTTGTCCCTTTTCGTGGACGTAGATTCCTCCATGCTGTCCGTGGTGAATCTTGTTATGTCTCACAATGGGATCACTGTTTGTGCGTATCTGTATGCCGGCAAGAGCGTTCCCATAGATGTTGTTGTGCTCAATGAGTCCGCGGCCCTCTCCGAATATGTACACTCCGCCCTGATGGCCATTGTAGATCTCGTTCCTGCGTATGGTGGGGTTACTGCTGGAGGTGATCCACACGCCCGCAAAATTGTTGGAGTGGATCTTGTTGTCAATGAACTGACCCAGGCCTGACTCGTGCACGTAGATGCCGCCTGTCTGGCCGTGGTGGATCTCGCAGTGCACCACCGTGGGGTTGGCGCCGGCCTTCACCTCGAAGCCGGCTATCCGGTTGTTATGAATGTCATTGGCTTCAAAGTACCCCTGGAATAAAAACATTACTTAAAATCATCTACAAAAAGTTGATACCTGTTCTTATTATAGAAGGCAAAAGTAAAATAAAAAGTGAGAACATAATGTTTGTATAAGGCATAAAAATGGTTCCATGACAACTTAGAATCGGGCATAGGCAATTTAAAAAAAAAAAAAATTCAATCCTTTTTCAAAGGAGGTTGCGTGATTCCGAGTTGTCCGGTCATCAATAAAAATATGTATAAAAGAAAAAATGTGCATAAACTTTCGACTGTGGTAATGAGGAATTTCATTGTGGATGGTTATGTAATTCACGCTTAGGCTAATCCCTCAAGGGTCAGTAAGAAATCAACACGAGTGCACAAAGAATGCGTGATACCAAGAGAGCAACCAGTTCCATATATTTCTATTAGTACCGTTGCACACTTCCAGCGTTTTCGCATTCTTACTCACCCAGTTTACGACGCTGATTTTTTACCGAACCGTGAGGGAGCAGCCTTACTCCTATCTACACGAAGAGATATTGGGGGACTTTACACGTAAGCTTTGGAGCAGGGGAAAGACTGCACGCTACTCCATTTTATCTATATGCCGCTTTAGCGCAATCAATTTAAAGTAATCTATCTCATCAAACGGCATATTTAAGGCACCCTTCAAACCTACTGAAAAATTTGAACACATCTGTTTGCAAAAATAACATATTTAGTAAATGTACTATATGTTTCATCGCTGGGCATGTAAGCCTCCAACGTGAAAAAATAGAAATTTTATAGGAGGGTGAAAAAACACATTTCATTGAAAAATAAAGGGAGACTTCCATTTCATTTTGTAAATTGCATGCATTAACAGGTCGCGTGCCGTTGGCGCGCCGGTGCGCGCCCTATAGCCGAATAAAAAATAAAAAAATATATTTTTTGATGTGCAATTTTAAACCTTACGTATAAAGAAAATGTATGAAGAACAAGGTCAGAATCGCTTGGGGCATTCTTGTTCTTGACTTAACAGATATAAACACTTCTAGCTACTCAAATAATTGTCTTTGGACATTTCAATGACTTTGGAAGTGAGCATTTCTACCACGATTCGAACTGTCAAACTTTGAGCGTCGCGTGTCATAAAAAGATGGATAAACCTATCAATTTGTCAAATAAACGCAAAAAGTCAAAACATCGCAAAATTTTCGAGTTTCATCCGTAAAACCCCGAGGCATTCAACCGGTTAATAATCATTATTAATATAAATAAATATTATTTGGTATAAAATTATCCACCTATATTTTCCACACAATTACACATCTGCCCTGATGATGGACACTGTAAGGCTGTCCGAAACGTTGGCTAAAGAAGGAGGTAGCGCAACACGGCGTAACACCCCAAAAATAAATAACGAAAATCGACCGGGAAGTCTATAAATCACAGAAATGGTTTGAAATATTAATGATGCCACAAAGTGAATTTGCGAATTTTGAAGAAATGAAATATTTTTATTTATTATTTTTAAGAAAAATTTTTTTGAGTATTATGCTTGCGAGAGTAAGTACAGTTTTTTGCCTCTACTGAAAAGTTCAGTTTTTGGAAATGGGTCAGTTTTGCATTACAAGCCCACAATTACAAAGAAATATAGTGAGCATATAAATAAAGCTACATGGAGGACAACAAAATGTTACACGTCGGTACATAGAGCTAAAGGCTAAATAATACTTAACGCTTAAAATTATTGAAGGACATGTGGAAAATATCCACACTTCCTGTGAGGCATTTAAACAACTAGTATGTCATGTAGGGGCATCACTATTAATAAGTTAGTTCTGCACCTGGGAAGAATCAGAAGCCTGTTCTGGCGGGCCTCGCATGAAATTATCTGGGACATGGAATCCTATTTCAGCCAGAATGACATCCCAGCATTCCCAAGATACATACTGTTGGAAACAGCCATGGGTAAAAACCTAACTCTCTCATTTATAAAGCTCTACAAATATTTGTTTGAATGCAAGGATGATTTTGAGATGTATGGAACTCAGACAGATGCGCACACTTCTCATTTAAAGAAAGCAAAGCCAAAATACCAGTCCATTTTCGAAGGTGAAGATGCCCACGTCCCTCCCGTGGTGGATGTGGTTGCGCCGCATGATGGGATTGGCAAAGTTCTTGACCCAAATGCCGGCGAGGGCGTTGCGCGAGATCTCATTGTCCTGGTACGCACCCTGCGCATAGTCTGTCACGTACAGACCGACATTTTCGCAGTCCGAGATGTCGCAGTGCTTTATCACGGGGTTCGCACCCGCACCACTCACGCACACCGCCGCGCCCACTGGGAAAACAAATAACTCATCATTATTCAATGGGAATATTAAATCCTAAAAACTGCACAAAGATCTTAGTACACGGAGATATTGGTAAGTACAAACATTATTGAGGAGAGAACATGCAGAAATAAAAATAAAGACAGCAGTAATGGTAAAAAATAAAATCATGAAGTAAAAAGAAAATTCTCCTCATGTCTATTGACTATTTTCACTTTTCATTATATATAGCTGGGTTACTCGGCTTCGCTCAGGACAACATTCGAGAGTGTTCTGGAATGTTCCACAATTTATTTTATTTATTTATAGCGGACCCGACAGACGTTGTCCTGTACACAACTAATTAATTAATTAATTAATTCGTAATTGTCCAAGAAAAATTTTTCAAATATCTTGCGATTATTTTAAAGATAGAAAAATTATAATTTGCTTTGGTGATTGCATCATTGAAAGAGATGTGGACATGGGTTGTCCTCAGGGTTCGGTCCTTGGACCAGACTTCTGGAATATTTTATTCGATGACTCCTCCAGGTTACCCTTACCTGAAGGCACTATTGCGATTGATTACGCAGACGACAAATTGTATTTGGTCTCTGGGAACAGTAGAAAAGAAGTTGAAAATAAAGCTGAAGAAGGTTTGAATATGATTTTTAACTGGGGAAAGGAAAACAGACTGACTTTTGCTCCCCATAAGACCGTGGGTCTCCTTATGAAAGGCTCCCTCAGTAGAGGTAGAAACCCTTTCATAAAAATGGGAGATACCGCAATCCGTTTCGTTGAGAGTACTAAATATCTAGGCGTTACATTAGACAGATCGTCCTCGTTCTTGACTCACGTTAAAAGCGTTTCTAGTAAGGCCCAGGCTCTCTTCTTAAAACTGAGAAGAGTCTCAACTGCTGAATGGGGTTTACGTTTCCCTGCGCTCCGTCTATTATACACATGCATATATGTGGCACAAGTTTCATATGGTGCCTGTGTATGGGAACATCGACTGGGTAATTCACTCATTCATTCAGCGCTTAAGAGGAGCCAGCGAATCCCTTTACTGGCGCTTTCAGGAGCCTACAGAACAGTATCATCGGATGCTTTGCCAATTTTGGCCGGCATTTTGCCAATAGATTTAGAAATTAGGGAAGTTTTGACAAAGAAGTGTCTGAAAAGAGGAAGACCTGTAAACCACCTTGGTATTGAATTAATACCTGGTGGAGCAGTGCCTCTCCCTGAACTTCTAAAGATGATGAGAAAAAGAACGCTGAGTGAATGGCAGATGAGATGGGATAGATCGAATATGGGAAGATGGACCTTCTCCTTCTTTCCATCAGTTAAAATCAGAATGGAAGGGGCATATCTTTTAATGGACCACCACATCACCCAATTGCTTTCTGGGCATGGAGAGTTTAGAGGTAGACTTCACAGACTGACTCTATCATCCCATCCCAATTGCGCTTGTGGTGATACTGACCAAACAGCCGAGCACATTTTGTGGCACTGTGAGATTTTGACGGATGCTCGAGATGAAATGATTGATGGTTTGCAGGTTATTACGAGACCTGTTTGGAATACAGATCTCGTTTCGAATAAGGTAAACTTTGAGTGCCTGAGGAAATTCACGAAAGTCTGGGTTGAGAGATGGCCTGTTCTTAGAGTCGCTGACTAGCTGTAAAATTACTTAGGTACCAGGTGTATCTTGCTTTTGAATCCACGGACACTCTTTATGATTCCTTTACTGCTTGGATTTATTTGTTATGTAATATGTATTTTGTGTTTCTGTTATTTGTTATTTTATTATTAGTTATTTGTTATATTTTTCAATTGTATTTTACATATTATGTTTATTCTTTATTTATATATAAATATATAATAGTTAATTGTATACAATAGTTAATTCTTTTGCAATATTTTATTTATCTATTTTGTTCACTATATTTTCAAAAAAATTATATAGTTGTCTTGCGATTTGTTCTATTAATAATTACTTTAATACCTGTTATTTAGGTCATGTTCCTTGTTTTGTTATATTTGTCTTTAACTTTTTCATTGTTTTACTGGATGAACTGAACTCCAACTTTTATTTTTTTAATAAAATAAAATACTTTTTTGTTTAAAACCACGAGATTTATTAATTTTTGAACCGACCGGTTTCGCTTAACTTAAGCATCATCATTTTATTTTTTTATTATTTTATTTCCCTATCCCCGTATGGGGGTGTGATGGACCTCGTTCCTGCTTCATATTTACTTACATTATCTGTTTTGCAGGTCCCTCTCAAATCTTTGCGCCTCCCCCAATGACATGTGTAGGCTTGAGGCTTGATCAGGCGACCTTGACTGTCCTTTGTCCTGCCTCTGACTACTCAATGCTGAATTTTCTTTTAGTCTTCGGGTATTTTACCCCAAATATTCAGTTAACATTCTTTGAGGCTTCACTGAGTGGTTGGCTAAGGGACACGGAAGCTAATGTGGTTTATGGTCAGACCGAATGCCATTCACATTTTTTGTTGGTACTTGCCTATTGATTTGAGATTTATTGTATTTTTTATGTTCTCCATTTAATACAGGTGCTTGCAGGTTTTTTTTACACGATGCAATGCCGCTCACGGAGTCTCATGAATGAGTTTTTTTTTTCTCATTTTGCCCTGTTTAATTCATATTTGCTTTACTAACATATTTTTGCATTTTGTTTCCTGTTAAGCACTTGCATACTGCTTACTAACAACGTATGCAGGGACACTGGAGGTCTAGATTCGTTCAAAAATAAATAAATGTAGCTTCGTTTAACAAAAAAAATTAGTATCTTGCGAGAGCCTTGAAGGAGTAACCATATGTTACTTATACCAGGGCGGGTATGTGGTGGATAACCTCCAATGTACACAACTGTCTGGACAAACTAAAATTAAAATAGAATAATATTGAATATTCGATACTGCGATGGTAGCGCAGTCTGCCGGATCCAATGTAAAACATTCCAAAATCAACAACTCCTTAGAAATAAAAAAAAATTAATTAAAAGAACATTTTCCAGTGGACCAAATTGTGAATCTAAACCATTCTCGAATCCCCTTGAACCCACACAAAAAATTTCATCAAAATCGGTCCAGCCGTTTAGGAGTTCAGTGACATACACATGGACGGAAGAAATATATATATATTAAGATTTATTTTTACTATTTTTAACAGATGGCAGCACTGGCACATGAATCTACTCTTGTATTGTTACTCCAATGCAATAATCGTGGCTTAAATTAGGACACATTAAAATTTCAATGGACTGAAAAAACAAAACTTCTCACGTGGGTGGGACACTCAGGATACTCATCCAGCTCTTGGGATGGGAAAACACCAAAAGGATGAAGATAATCTAATTCACCTATGATGCCAAAGTCCTGCCTTGATGTGAACAAGTTGCATTAAAAGGTACAAGTTGCATTGTGGAACCAGAAGACATCCAGATATCCAATAATAACCTCGGCGAACTTTATCGTAAGGACGAGGTCACTGTTAAAGGAATGAGGTGAAATGGGAAATAGCACAATCATGGCTGAGCCTTTAAATAAAATTTGTAGGTTTCAGTGTCATGCATAAGACTAATGTTCGCAGGTTCCTTTTAAATATAAAAACAAAGTTATAACATTCAACTTTTCAGCCAAAGGACATAATATATAATCTGTGAATGTTTCTCCTTGTTGAGTGATTTAGTTATGTGATTGATTGATTGGTTAGATGGTGGAGTGTTGGGGTACTCACCCACACTGGCGCTCCGTATGATGCAGTGGTCGATGGTGGGCGTGCAGTTGTCGGACACCTCGAGACAGTAGTGCTTGTGGTGCTGCATGGTGGATGTCACGTCTGGGGAGAACTTGAGCGTAAGGTGGCCGGCGTAGGCCCGCTTGGCCCCATCCGAGAAGGTGAGCGTGCTCTCCGACTCACGCTCCAAGATTACCGACTCGGCCACATTGCCCGGGGCGCAACCTGCACATCAGTTTAACAGTTAATAACATGCTCCTGATGCTGATAGCTCTCTTGAAATCTCTATGGGTCAAATTATTTAATTTTTGAAATACTGAAATTCCAAGTCATTTAGTCATAATCCCAGTTTTCTTAACATATCCATTACAGTTTTCGTTTAATGTGAACACCATATAAGAGTATTGGACGGAGATCAACGTCGAAGTGAATCAACGTCATTTAAGGGAAAAGATAAAATGATTGACCCTTGTTGAAGGTGTAAATAGATAGATTTAAGAATTCCAATATACCGATAAGCTGGATATCCGAGTCGATGGCCAGGCATTCCTCTTGGTAGAGCGCCTGATGCAGGAACAACAGGGCCGGGGGCGGCGGGGGGCTGTCGGGGCCCTCACTCGTCACTCCCGCGCCGCGCTCCTCCACAAACTCTAGCGCCGCCTGCATACAAACCAGACAACTGCTCAGTATGGATACAAACCCACCGAGGAAGATACAAGGTATATTAACAGGATACAGACACCTCAAACCAGTATATGCGGATGTCGGCAAACAGCAAACAAAAAGCAAACAAAAACAACAACAAAAATAAACTCCAATTTGCCTCTTTGTCCACAGTCAATGAAACATCTTGATGGGAGAGGAGCAAACATAACAAAGTGCCGATTACAACCAACTCTGGTGAACCCTGATAAAGTGAATGGCTTACTGTCAGGGGAAGAAGGTAGGCATGGGAGAAATCACTATGCAATTTTGCGATTTTTTTCTATCGAGGTAATTTCATATAATTACAGTTTCGGCTCTACAAATATGTAGATATTATCTAAAATATAATTTTTTTTAGAAACATAAAAACTTAAAAGTGTTCAAGAGAAATATGATATAAATTCGGAATGCGGGGGCTTAAAATGACCAGATGCAAATGGATTTTAAATTCTTGCTGAAGACAGACAAAGATTATGCAAAGTTCTTGCAAGACAACAAATTTAATATAAAATGCACTGGGTAACTAGAGATGGGTAAGTTCTGCATTTTTCCGAAGGCCTTCGAGATGTGCTTCCTTTTAAAAGTACTCAAGTTCTAGGAGCAGGTCCCGGGTCTGAGTTCTTGGGTGCGGACTGGGTACACAGGTTCGGCCGGAGCTGGAACCCACGAAAGAACTTGAACCCAGGACCTGGACCGAGTTCTCTGGGAGTAGTCGATTTGAAAAAGAAGTAGGATCCGCTTCCCGCGAAGAACCCGAGTTCAAGAGTCTACTCCAGCTGAACGTACACATCGCTAACTGGAACTAAAATGATCAGCCCAGCTTTATTTTTGGGCATATTTCAAGGTATTTTAATCCATATAAATCTGTTCCCTAGTTATAAAACACTTAAAAGAAAATGTTATCTTCAATGGTTTATTTGCGTGTTGTTGAAAGATTGATTACGTCTAGTAAGTGTGCTAATAGCAAATATGAAATTGTACAGTAAATTAATTCACCTCAAGGGAGCCTCTTACATTGATTACTGTAAAAGGTGGCCTCGGGTATGTTGAGTTGGGTTGGGTTCAATCAGGTTAGGTTACATACCCTGATGGTGTTAAAGTATTTGATGTGCGAGTCAGGCGTGGGGGTGAAGCCGGGCCGCACGTGCACGCCGCGGTACAGCTGGCGGAAGCTGTCCTTCCAGGGGTTCTCCGCCTCGCACTCCTCGGGCGCCAGGAACTCAAACTGGCAGTCGTCGGGGTGCATCAGCGGCAGGTCATACTCAAATACGCTCTGATACAGGCTCTTCCTGCAATATGCACAACACACACCACAAATTAGTCACGCTTTAGATAACATAAGGTTAAAGCGTAATAACCAA
The DNA here is from genome assembly GCA_936435175.1 of Glyphotaelius pellucidus. Classification (NCBI taxonomy): domain Eukaryota; kingdom Metazoa; phylum Arthropoda; class Insecta; order Trichoptera; family Limnephilidae; genus Glyphotaelius; species Glyphotaelius pellucidus. Next base: position 23,136,975 of record OW386554.1, read on the forward strand.
CTGAGAACTCTGGAAAAGATTGGAGGACAGTTAGAGTAACCAATTTATAAGTTCTTCCGAAAGTTGTGTAACTGTACTACGTAGTTATAAAACAAGAAAACTTCAATATCTCTATCATATCACAATCAACCCAATAGATAATTCAAGGGAAGATTGATGGAAGAGTTGGCCGAGGAAGACACCGCACTTTGAAACCAATGTGATTGGTATGAGTACAGTTCCCAGGGCTCCAGAGAAATGTATTCTTCTTCTCCGTAAGCTGGAGGTGAAAGTGGGATGCTATTCATTCATGCCTCATCCAGTCGACAACATTGGGAGTCAATTGCCTCGTACTGACTTGCCAATGGTCATGCCTATGAGGAGAGCAGCAGGAACGGGGGCTCCATCGAAGCCAGAGTAAGTTAGCCCCTCAGAAACTGGGCGTATTGTACAGGGCCCGCAAATACTTTAATAGTACACAACTGTTACCCTGTATAAATAGCAAGTGCGCCCCACGGTTGAATTTGGCAGCCACCTCTGGTCTGGAGCCCCAAAATACCTGAATAAAAACCTCGACTCTGTGCAGAAACAGGCGGTTCGTTTGATAGATTCTCCTAACTTAACAAACAGATTATAATCTTTAGAGCACAGGCGTTAGGTGGGAATGCTGTCCTCGTTCTACCGGTATTACAATGGAAGATGCTCGGAGGAATTATTGTCATTGATCCCCTCGGCACCGGTGCATAGTCAGGAAACACGCGCCCAACATTTGTACACGGTTAACATTAGTCACGTGAGAATGGGTCGTTTCTACGACTCGTTCTTTGAGTTCAATAGCTTGGCTGTAGAACAATTTGCCAGCCTCTGTGTTTCCTCCCTCCTACAACATGGGTCTCTTCAAGGCCCATGTTCACTCCTTCCTCTCCTCAAAAAGACCCTCCACACAGCTTCTTCAAAGATGACATAGGCCCTGAGGGAAATTATTTTCCTCAGGGCCTCATGTGTGGAGTTAATGTAAAAAAAAAGTCTTGCTGCTGAAAAGAATCAATTCGGATATTGAAATAATATTTATCATAGATGAAGCTGCCTTTAAAAGGCAAGCTCTGTTATTTCTAGTATAGTTGATATACCCACTGTTTATATTTATGTAGCTCTCCTTGACAAATGCATTTTTAAAAAGCACCAAGCAACAGTAGTGTAATTTTTTTTCAAATAAACTGAACTGAAACTGATTCAGTGAACATTCTTTTACGGTATGTTCTGAATTTTATGCATTTGGATAAAATTCAGAGACCTTTAGATCCCAGAAGAAGTTGGGAAGGTATGGAGGTATGGTATGGTGCTCACCACAGCTCCGTGTCGTTGGCGATGGTGTTGAAGCGCTTGCAGACCTGTGCCACGCGGCATAGGTCCTGCTCAGCGAGGTAGGACAGGATGCAGAGCAGCACCTCGTCAGGCAGCTCATACTGCAGGTACTGCGACACGTTGCAGGCATCCACGCCTTGGGACAGTGACCTGCAATACCACAATACAACACTGTCAGAGTTTAAGCCATATTAATACAACAACTGAAACAGACTTTAGTATGATTTTCTCGAAGATTTAACCTTGGGAATGGGCACAGCTTGAATTCCGAGTCCCAATAATAAAAGTCTGCGTAAGTGCATGATTCGAATTCAATATCATACAAAATGAGAGCAGGTATTTGACTGATTTGTTGAAATTAAGGAATACTTTCTAAAGGTGCTGGTAATGGTCTATTATCACAGATTACAACACAATAAAAAGACAATTAACATATGACCCTTTGGAGCACAAAGAAACCAAGTCCACTAAAATGCAAGAACGACTTTTTGATAATAAGCGATGCTTTTTCCTCCATTCTGTGAGGCACGCTTGTCGCAAGTCCATATTTTTATACCAAATTCTATAATAATGGAAGAAAACAGTATCCCATACGCACTATTGCTGCTCAAACTTTAAAATTGCTCTCCTGAACAATTCATCTGAAGTGACTTAGTACCTTTGTGCTCCAAAGGGTTGAAATGATTTTAAAAAATCGTTGATGTCATCTGTCTCGGCTGGTGATTAAAGACTTGATGTGTAATTTATATTTTTTGTCTAATGGCCAGCATTGTTTAGCTTAGTTGCAAAGTATCTCAAATTTCTTTAGCCCAAAGGTGGATTCAGCGAAAGAGATAAGTAAGAGATTATGCCCTTTGGATCTAGCATTCAAGCAGTTTGGACATTGTCAGAAGAGTTACGCTAGGTAGTATGTTTTTGGCATAAAATAGCCAATATCCAAAATACAGATTCTTCTTAAGATATCATCCGAACCTCTAATGATCTGTAGTCTTAGAATAATCTTTATAATTAATTTACTTTAAAGATGGATTGATGATGGCAGCGGTAGCTCCCCCCCCCCAGAATAGAATACCATATTTGATTAACCCCTACAGCGGGGCTGGCTACATATGCAGTCCAGTGAAATAATGACTTCCTTGAGGTGAACTGCAGTTTACATTGTGTAGAGCTAGGTTTTAGAAGTTTTTAATGTATTTCATTATTGTCAATGATAATTCCAATGCAAAAAATGTTGCTATTGTAGAAGTTCTCTTTTATTTCAAATATAATTTTCAATATTATATTTGTCTTTGAAATATTTACTAAATTCAAGCCGCACAATAGGGGTTAAAGTTTGACATAGTGCACAGTCAACTGACCGAAGAAAGATACAACTGTAATATAATAACAATACTGACGTGCGAGGGCGCTTCCTGGCCGGCAGCATGCAGGAGGAGGTGCCAGGCTCAGCGTGGTGGCTCGGGGGGGACTTGCGGCGCAGGTCGTAGGGCGAGCAGTGCGCGGCGGGCGGGGAGGGGGCAGGGGGCCCAGGGGCGCCTACTCCCGCCCCGGCCGCGCCCCCCCCCAGCGGGGGCAGCCCGTCGTGCAGGGGGCCCGCCTCACATGGCGCCTCTACTGTAAAACACAATATTCATCAGTGAAGGTATTCATTATCTCTGTGTTCAATTCGTAGTCACCTCTTAATCGATGGTGCGGCAACATGTCGTTCCTGGACAGGGATCTAACTTCACTTTACCTTGTTCTGAGATATGAGTTATAACATTTGGAAAAAAGGTTTTTCATAATCTATTTACCAATTTCTGATTTTGAGGATGAATCTTGTGTAAATAATATTAGTTTAACATACTTTATAGAAAAACATTTAAATATGACAGTTATCATTTTAGAACATACCTAAAGGTGCCATATAAGGTATAATACATTCATTACATAAGATTCTAACTACATTTCAAGATAGGACCATGTCCTGTTTAAAATTTTTCTTTAGAATAGTTTTTAACTAAAATACTTTACACAAACACGTTATACAATACTTTACGTTGAATCTAAAAATTAGAAATTGTTAAATAGGTAATGAGAATTCGTCTTTACAAACTATGACACCTCAGAACATGTTAAGGCAGGGATGGTAAGTTAGAACCCTATCCAACCAAAATGAGATGAACTACACTGCTCCTTGTAACAATGATCAACTGTCAGATAACAAAACGGCGATTCCAAAAGGTTCAAAGTGATTTTGAAGCTTGTAAAACAAGTAGAAGCTTGTAAAACAAGTAGAAGCTTGTAAAACAAGTAGAAGCTTTAAAAACTCAATATTAGAACTTAGGTTGTTCAAGTATCTAAGCAAAAATGACACAGATGATTTCAGATTTAGCAAAAGAAATGGTACACGAAAATAAATTTCAGAAATGAGCAAAGGAAATGGTTTTGCAATTTAAGGTCATTTTTTGAAAAAAAAAAAGGGTCAATTAGGACCTTGTCTACCAAGGTAACGTTATATCGTCTCTCCGCAGTTCTCAGAAAAGATCTCAAACTAAGCCTGCTGTCCCATAATTGTTTGCAGCGCAGTCCATTGCGGGACTTTTCTGAGCAGGGTCTTACTGCATTCGGTTTATGCGGATTCCTTACTGGACTGCGGGACAGCGGGCTAAATTGTAAATTTAGTGTATTCTCCATAAACTGCATTATAATAAAATTACAATACCAATATGTTGCTTACTACCTACAAAGAATACCCTGAATATATTATCTGAAAAGATATTACCGTAATAAATGGGTTTGTTGGAAGAAGAAATTGCCAATGTTATGTAATGCAGTAAAATGTGCATTGTTACTACAGGTGTTAATAAATAATTTAAAAGAAAAATCTTGTAGATTTAACAGTTAATGTATGCTGTTCAAAGGGTATACATGAAGTGCTATTTTAATTTGTTTTAGATTTATTCAACCAATGGACAGCACTGGGGGTCACTTGATTCTGCAAAGATGTGCCACTGGGAAACTGGTGGAACAATCTTTAACGATTCAAAATCGTTAAGGTCCCATCACATACTCACAGACTGAATCGAATGTGGGTTAGTGTGGCCGATTTCTTCCGAGGAAGAGAGAACCCTGGCGATGGCGGTTTAGTATTTGGGTCGACAAAAATTTGTATACTTAAAACTAGTCAACTAAATTAAGTTAAAAACTGAAATACAAATAATAATACCATGCGAAGAAGCAATAAATAAATATTATCAATTTGGAAATCACCGCAATCAAATATTTATTGCAATACAAAATTTTAGCGAGTCACCATTTTGATCCAGACACGCTGAAGTGTGCAGTGGAAAATCACAAGTTTTCAGTCAATATGAAAAGTTATTTTGATATCACATGGCACTATTTTGGCCTGGAGTTAAGTAGGCAATAATTAATTCTCATCACTGGTGTGAAGAAAAAACTTGGCAGCTTCAATGGCCAGTTTGGTTATAAAAATAAATATCAAAACAAAGAAAAACACAGCTATGGTAATATGCTAAAAGTTACTTTATTTAGGTTTTGATCATGTGTTTTGTGGAATTAACATTTTCTGAAAAATCTTTTTATAACATTACATCATTTTTAGAGAAGTGTTTTTGTGGAAAAGGCGGTTGAATAAAGTAAAAATGTTAAAAAAAAACCAACTTGACCTCTTGTTTGCCAACATATCCAGGGGTTAGGCCAACCAAGGATTTTTGAAAAATCGTTTTTATTTTTTTAAATTGTCCCCTAAGACCTCAAAAATGATGTCCCAAAAGATTATGGTCGGAAAAAATCGCTAAGTACTCGATTTTCGAATTTTAGTATACAGTACTTGGTTTAGTACTTAGTAATCGACAAACAGCGCATAAAGCATTCAGAGAGATCACTGTTTGAATGGGTAAAAGACACAAGGATCGCTTTAATATCAAGCAGAAAAGAAAAGCAAGAGCAGGACGATAATCTAGAAAGCAAATTGTACGGTGCGGGCATCGCAGATTGAAGGTATTGCAAAATTATTTCTACTACTCAAAACTTCAAACGTATCTCAAAACAGCATTTTTCAAGTTTGCCGGAAACATGGCTCAGACAATTTCCAACCGATTTACTTCAAATATTGAATATATCTTCAATAATACATTGTCTATGGAAGTACATGGGATTTTTTTTATATCGCATAGTTCATTTGTTATTAACAATTACCTGATGATTTTTTAGGCAAATTTTTAACTTTCCACTTTGGAAGTGCGCCATTTGACCAAAAATGAATATATTGAAGAACCGGACCCTAAAAAAAGGGAGACGTCATCGGAAAAACGCTGTACAGCTGCCATTTTGAAATTAATCGCTTCAAAATTTTTTTTGTGTAATCTCCATTTATTTTGTAGTATTTCTGGAAATTTTTTTCCTAAAACAGCCTATTTTTTCGGCCTCTAGGGTGACCTAACCCCTTAAACATTTTCAAAAAATCATTTATCTGAATATAACTAGCTTTTCTGGGGAAACCACATACACGTAGATTATATATTATTTTTATAAATATACAAATGCATTTTCCGGTAAGACAGTACAATTTACAAAAACAAAACGTTCAGTGGTTGAGTGGGCATCACGTTTGGGTCCCACCCGCATCACGTGTTCAATTTCTCGGCTGGCTAAGTCCTCAATCCATCACGACACAAGCAACATTTTCCGCTTAGTGTGGTGGTAGTAGGAGATTTCAACCATAGATTCGTAACCCGGGAATGTTTGTCTTTTTTTTTTTAAAAAAGAAAAAAATATTTGTGAAAAAACAACTAAGTTATTACTATTAAGAATCAGCTGGCGGCGATCAAGAAGTTAATATACAACTTACAACTCTGAAGCACTTTTATAGCAGTGGTTTCAATTTTAATAAGCCTATTGGTGTATAAAAGCTGGTTCACATTACGCTATCAAATAAAAAATATCATAGCACGCCAAATAACGCTCTCCATACAATCCCTTCAGACCGTTCACCCCTAAGCGTTTTTAAGCGCAGATCAATCATAGACAATACACATCTCAGACGTAGCCGCTCCAGACGCGATATCCCAGAAGATAACTCTCCCCTTCTCCGACTAAAACAGGAGAGGGGGCCATTGTAATTACGGAGCTACCTAGACCCGTGGATGACAGATGTCAAGTTGACAGATTTCAGTACAAAAAATATGCGTTCCGTTGCCGCTCCCTAATTCGACTGACCCCTTCTCCTACCACAGGAAGAAATATTTGATAGCCTCGTGTGAAAGGACAAAAGATAAGCGCTCGCGAATCAACAGATATCTGCTCGCAGATTTATAGCGTAATGTGAACCAGCTTTGAAGCTATTAATCACGAGTGATCTCTGACGTCATGAAATTTGCGTGTGTTTTTCTGTCTGGTTAAAGTTGATTCAACTATTTTCAGTTTGCAATGTAATTTTTATCACGAGCTACGAAGTTTAGAAGTAACCATTGTCAAAAAGCAAGACGAGATACCATATGTTTTTTTCAATATTTTTCAATTGGTCTATTTTATTATATTTTTTTTTTTTTATTAGTATCTATAGCAAAATTTGTACATAATGTATTTATAAATTGTATTATATTAAGGTATTATAAAGTTTTTTTTTCACAGTCCTCCTCACTAGGGTTCCCTGTTCTGAGGCGGCCTGTAGTTTTTCCACATTTGTTTTTAGTATCCAGTTGTCTTTACATGGTCTTCAGTATGTTTGATAGTTCATTTTCACTTTGTTCTCTCAACCATATTTTTACTTTTGTTTTAAAATTATTTATTTCTGTTATTTTTTTTGTTTGAGTTGGTAGAGCATTGTATAGTTTTGTCGCATTGAATTTCATATTTCTTTGTCCAAAAGATGTTTTCAAACTGGCTGTAGCTAGAGTATTTTGGTTTATTGCCCTGGTTGTGTATCTATGTTGGACAGTGGAGTATTCTGATATGTTTTTTTTAATTTTAAATAAAATATTTTTGGCATAAAGTTTTTGTATATTGTAGACTTGAATGCTTTGAAACAATTCTTCTGTCGGAGTTCTAACCGGTAATTTCAAAATTGTCTTTAGTACTCCTTTTTGGGCTATATTGAGCCGGTCCATGTGAGTGCTCAAGGCAGATCCCCATCCAGTTATCCCGTACTCTATTTGTGATTGACATAAAGCGTAGTACACTTTCTTAATGTCGTTTATGTTGAGGATGTTACGGATGGCTCTAAAGAAGTAAATGTACCTGGTGAGTTTTTTTGTGATTGCTTCAATGTGTCCGTTCCATCGGAGATTATCATCAATTTCAATACCAAGATATTTGATACTTTTGGAGTGTGCTATGGTAGGACAGTGGCATGATGAGCCTTGATTTTGATAGTTTTCTTGGCATGTATGTAATTTGAGATTAAAGTCATCTTCTGGCTGACATATTACTATACTATAAGAAAACATATTCCAAAAACAAGTGACAAATGTACCATATTATTTATTGAAATAAAATAGCAGTAAATAAATAAAATTTACAAAATTTTAAGAAGCCCCCGACACAAAAAAAGGCTGATAACCTTAAAACGCCTGAACTGATTTTCATGAATTGTAGCTAAGAACCATCTCTATTATGTCAGCTTTCAAACAAAAAAAACTGCATCACAATCGGTCCATTCGTTTAGGAGCTACGATGCCACAGACAGACACACAGACACGTCAAACTTATAACACCGCTCCTTGCGTCGGGGGTTAAAAAACTACACATTTTTCTTGGTTTATAGATTTTACCAATACCAGATTTTGAAAGTGAAACCATCAATGATTTCATAACTGTAGATTATAAATGCCAATTGGAATCAATAATAATCAAATGCTCTAATAACTTTATATATTATACCCCAAAGATGACAACATAATAAACTTTCAGGATGACTGGTCATGCTTAAAATGAACATTATTAAAAAAAAAATGATTCACCTTTATTACTATAAAAGACAACTATTTGCTTTCGGGGTGATGGAAAATACTGCATTCAAATTATCAAAAAACATTGAAGAGGTTTCTTTATTATGCAATCATTGAAATTTCCTATGACACAAGTAAAGATATAACACTTTTAACTACTTTTGTCTATTGTTTATTCCATGAACAAGCACAACACTTCAAGCTTTAAAAAAGTTCTGGCATACTTTTACATTGTATTTTTTGTAAAAGATGTGTTTGAAAATAACTTCAAATGTAAAACAGCTGTTAGATTTGACAAAGTCATAACATTAAAAAGAGATAATTTAATACACACATACTTGCCATGTTATACGCTCCCGTGAGGGTAGGCAGAAAGGATGGAATGCCATAAATGTCAGTCTTGAGAAACACGTAGCTTGCTGACATTATATAAATCAAATTTAACAAAATTTAAAATGAGATGTTGGTATATTATTCATCAATCATTGTGTACCTACTCAATTGATTTCTAGTAAAAGTAGGAAAAAAAGATAATATTAAACTACAAACATGTTATAATAATAATAATGTATCAATGAAATCTCTGAAATAAATTATTAAACGCTTCTAATTACATTCTGAAGAAACATTTTTGTTCCATGTTATCTGTTTTTGTACATATATTAGAGTGCAGTGGTTACAGTAATATTGATATTCCATGAGGCTGTGTGGGTGAAGCAATGGACTAGGTATTTAATGGTTATCAGTTATCATTCATAACAGATTGATAAGAGTATTACAATACAACATTACTATGCATGTTTATTTTAAGAATGCCCCACCCATTACAGCTGACTGTCAAATGTCAGTAAGTAAATAATGGTAATTTATTTTCGCGTATTTACTTTTATTATGATATTAAATTGGGTCAATCAATTAATATAGAATTATGCAATAAATAATAATAATAATAATAACTGATATCTTTTATTCAGATGGTCATAATAATGCCAAAATTGTCCACATCATTATCAGCTGTTTTTTCTTCATTCTAATGGTCGCTTGATTTAACGGTTCACTTTGTGTTATTTTAAGGATAAATCTCTGTTTTATTAAGACTATTTTTCAGTATTATTATTTCCTCATCTGTCATGCCTCAAAAATTGTGCGCCCATGTATGTCTCAAACATATACATGGGTGAGAAAATAAATGTATGGTTTTATGTGTAACTCGAAAAAGCTGATTTCGAAGTTAGCCAGTTGTGATAATGCCCCATGACATAACCTAACATATTGTAGGTCGAAAATCGATTAATCCATAACTTAATTAAGTTCCTACCTAATTAGTAGTTACAAAATTACAATTATATTATAAAAGTACAGAATACAGATGATATCATAAAATTAAAATTACTTTTTCATTTTCGCAAATTTATGTTTTGATGAGCAAATATTGTATGTAGATTTGCAAATTAAGGACCCATTCAGAGAATTAAAATAGATTTATCCTGTCTACCGTATGGGACAAAATGCAATGTCGGTTTGTATTTTGTAAAGGTAGGTACATAGCAACTTTAAAAACAATAAATTTTAAAAAATTATGTTGAGATGTAAACAACTACTGGCAGTAGACCCATAATGTAATTTTTTTATGATAAACTGAGTAATAATTGGTTTCTTTATTGCATCTGCTTAATTGCATGTCGGCGGACCATGAAATTTCATAAAAGAATTAGGATTGACGAAAATAGTAAACGCATTGGTAGACAAAACAACAAAGGTCAATAAAGACATCTAAACCAGGTTTTCGTGAATGTCGGTGAAATAAAGTAATGAATAATAATGTGAGCTCTTCATGTGGAAACGAATAAACGGTTATAATAATATGACTACTCCATTACGGCGTTAATCGATGTACATTATTTATTGAGGTACTGTTTTGCATATAACAAGTGACAGCTGAGCGCGTGAATACCGAATACTAAATGAATGAGCCGAAACGTAATAAATGCATGAAGAGTTCTGGCTGCCATCCACACCATATTACGTTCGTTGCATCCCAGAAGGCATGATGAATAGATCCCACATCCACTAGACACAAGCTGGAACCGTTGCATGACGCATGGGATCGTGGGAATGTGACCGTATATTCCCAAGTACATAAGGACAACCATAGGAAAACTCTTTTTAAAAAGGGACACAAAAGCTCTTACGAATTATGTATTCATATGTCAAATAATCGATACCTATCCAACGGCATTGTCAGAGAGCAATCAGCGCGTGAACATCGAATAATACGAGCATTTCCGTACGTGAAAAGCAGAAACAATCCGTCAATAAACAGGCTTCACGGGCCAGACACGATAGCTAGTAGAGGCGAGTCCAAGAACCAAACGACTTACCCGATTGTGTCCGGGAAGGAAGCGGCAATCTATTTCCACCTTTTCTCCGCGATCTGCGTACATATGAGCGTGATGAGGAGAACGTGGCACTAGGCATATTTTCCAGGACTTGTTTTCAACACCGAATTCGAGTCCTAAACAAAGGAGGCACCCGCACCAACATTGGCAGCCATTTTCTGTTTGTAGTAGAAGACGAACGCAGGAGATCGCGCAGTCAATGGGAGAATCGGCGAACTCATTGGAAACTCGTCTAATTACACCTTACTAGATAGAAATAACACACTCCTTTTGAATTGCGTCGATATTAAAGGCAAAATATGGTTTCAGTGCGGTAGAATGCACCCGCAACGACCGACACTGAACTTTACCGACCGCAACTGCTGTGATATTAGCCGCATTCGACTGGAAAGGCAATGCTACCAAACTAGTGGCATCCGTCGAAACCAGTCGAAACTATCTGTTTACATTGTGACCAACTGAACTGGCGATTCAATTCTTTCTAAAATAAGAAATGTGACACTTGGGAAACGAAAATACCAAATGTCAAAATGGGTCTTTTAATTTCTTGCTTTTCATCAATCGGTGCTTGTGTCATTTTATCTATTATTTATGTTGCGAGTCTTTACATCTGGAATGCGCCCCATGGCAGGTATGTACACAAAATACTTCGGTATTACGGCATTTCTTTTTTAAATTACGCTTTGAATCAAGAGAACAATTTAAATTTTATGACTAATTACACACGAAATTTAAATAATTTCCATGGTAATTAATATTAGTTCTATATTTTCTTTCACTGGCTTTACATTTTTCAATCCCGTACATACAGAAATGACATACATATTCCTAACGGTTTTTGCATTGACTTGAGAAAAGGCTACGGGAAAATATGAGATACCTACCTACCTAGTACAGAGAATCAGCTGTTAATCTTTGTTTGAAAAACATCACACAATAAACTTGTTTCTAAATAGCGTGTTTCCTCTTGTACCATAAAACAAAGATGATAATATAATGCTGTCATTTGAGCAAAATAATGTGAGAAAATTATATTACTCATTCAGATGACAATATCTTTGTATGACTTAATTAATTAGTAATGACTTAGTACCTGTACAAAGTAAATATTTGTTTCGTTAGTCTAACTAAAGTGCCCTTGGCAATTATTATATAGTTATTTGTAGATAATATATGATGAATAAAGAATATTGATAAAATCAGACTTGTTTCATCATTAATCCTATCCATTTTGTATTAGAAGACAACATTTTAGTTCGGCCAGCCAATAGCCGGGTAGGAAAATGCTTTGTGTTCCCACCTAGGCCTCGTGGGTTCAATTCTCTACTAGCTAAGTCCTCCATCATTGCACAAGCAACATTTTCCCACAATGGTTGTAGTAGAAAGTTATCAAATATTGTTAGGTTATAATTATCTATGGAAACAGATAATACAAACAAAGGAAGATATTATGGCATGGAAGCACACTGACACCAACTATTGTCGAGCTTTAACCAAACGGCACGGACTATCGAAGCGGTGGAGCCAGTGAAAGTTGTGCATTTGGTGTATAGATAGAAAAAAAGACAGGGGAATGGAAATGGAAGGAGTGGAAAGCTCAAAACACAACAAGAATTGTCGATGTTTATAGTGGTGTGACAATGTCAATGGTGATGTTTAAGGGAATGTCAAAGCAAAAGTTAATGGCGGAGGTCGCAAGAGACGGGTCTTAACACTCTTAAAAGTTACGAACCTCCACTGCCTTCATCTTTGTATAAGACACAATTTTTGCTTATAATAATGGTAGTAAGAGAACTAAAAATATTTTCGGGTGATTTTTAATATTGAAAAGTGTGACTATCTTTAAACAAAAATTTAACACATTAGTGAAGTCTGCTGAAAAACCTTCAATAATTTTTGTTAAATGTGTTTTTCAGAGACCACCCATCCACCATAAAGCGGAGATTCATCAGCGTGGTAGCCATGACCATCATCTCTCCGCTGTTTCTTTGGCTTTGTTTGACGGAAGAGGACCTGAAAAGGGCTTCGCTGTTGGAGCAAATGGGTCTGCGCTTCACCGGCCTCACGCAAGCCATAGTCCTTCCCTTGGTCCTCACCATGGTGCTCTACTTGGGTCCGTTGGGCATACACATCATATCAGGAATGTGGAAAATCTATGCAGGTATGGAAAAAATATTGAGACAATACATAAAATCAATTGTGTTTTAAGGTGGTTTTTTTTAAATGATTTTATATAAAGTGGCCAGCAATTTATTCCTGAATAGTGGTCTTTCACCAGGGTGATACTGAGAGTGTGAACCATCCTGGATGGTGCAGCATTCTGGAACGTTCTAGAATATTATTTGAAGTGTGTTTACACAGTTGTAAAATTTATATTAATTTATTGCTAGCATTTTTTTAACTGGGCCCTCATACTCTCTGGGCTGGAGCCCCAAAATACCTGCTACTTGATTCTGTGAATAGAAGGGCGTCCGTCTGATTGCCAATTCATTGGTAACAGACCGATTGCCATATCTAATGTGCAGGTGCAACGTTGGGGTGCTGTTCTACAAGTATTTCAATGGAACCTGCTCGAAGGAGCTAGCAGCATTGATCCGCTTTTCTGTAAAATGACTCGCATGTGAAACAGGCTACCGACATCTGTTTTTCCTCCTGCGTATAATCCGGGCTTCTTCAAGACCTGCATTAATGAAATACCTTCCTACAGCCCCTTCATACAGCTACCCAACCTGACGCCGATATGTTACCCGGTTTTTACACAGCTCTTGTGAGGTGTAACATCAAAAAAATGTATGTATCGTATCCCCCATAATATTAATAATGGTGACCGGACAACTCGGAATGAAACCAACTCAGAACCATCTCAGATAAGTCATTTAGAGTGATAAAAAAATATATATAAAAAATTGTTAAATAGGTTACGTTAGGTTAGGGTTATCGGCTAATTTAAAATTATATTTTTCATAACATTTAATGACTTTTCGAGGAGGTGTTGAGTTGACTTTATTCTCAGTTGGCATGGAACCATTAATAATACCTTCTGATATTTCCCATACTTTCTGATGGCAACACGCCCCACTAGCGCCTCCTAGCGGCGTGAGTTATGTGCCTTGGTTTTCTTATATACATTTATGGGTTTTATGTAAAATATTTTCTTTGTTTTACGTTAATAAATTATAGAAATTGAAAAAACTTTAAATAGGTAACCTGCATACAACCTTACTGATTTTTTTTTAACGTCAACATTGACGATGGTTTATAACGACAATATGAACACTACTTGGAACTAACACAGTTTTCGGAACAACTCACAGGTCTCATAGAAAACGTTGTGTCTCCCTTACTACCATAGCCAGAAATGTGATACGGTGTTAGAAAGAGAAAACACTACACTCTATATTCAAATATAGAAGTTAACCACAAAAGAAGTAAAATGTAGACCTTTATGAAACCAAAGTTTCAGATTGCATTTTGAAATAAATTTACGAAACTTTGGGAATTTTTTATGAATTATTTTTAAATGGAATGACAAAAAAGTGAGGCGACAATAAATTTTGTAATACATTTGTCCAATAAAATGTGTATGTGTTTTTATTTTTTCCACATCAGTAATTTTAGTTAGAAAAAACAAACTATTATGAAGATGTCTTGAAAATAAATATGTCTCTCTGATGTTTCAGAACCCATGTATTGGTGGAATAATGCAGGCGATCTGATATGGGTGCGAAACCACATAGTGGCTCCATTGTCTGAGGAATTCACCTTCCGTGCGTGCATGATGCCCCTGCTACTGCAGTGCCTCCCTCCCGTTCCCGCTATTATTGTCTGCCCTTTCATATTTGGTATAGGTAGGAAACTTTAATCACTTTATTTATAATGTACACAACAGAAGAGAGTTAACCTTAAAAAATTACAAAGAATAAAAACGAACCGTCTAACAATGGTTTGTAACAATATTTATTTATTTTGATTTTTGTGCCCAGCTGTGAAGAAAGAACATCTAAATGAAAACAACAACGTAAAACAATTATTTACATTGCAAAATGGAATAATAAATTAAAATAAGTCCAAGCAGAAGAGCTACGCAGTTTGTTCAATTAAATTTGTTTTCTGCTTGCCGCTGTAAATTCTCTTTCTGTATAAGACCTGTTTATATTTAGTGATTGAGGTGTCAAATATGTCAACAGCATCCTTATAATCATAACCAGGGCTGGGCAGTATTTGAATTACTTGTAATTGGAATACGTATTTGAAATACAAATACCTATTTTGTATTTGTATTTCAATTACTTCCTAAAAATTTTTTTTGTAATTGGTATTTGAATTACCTGATGCTGAGGTATTTTGTAATTTGTATTTCAAAATCTTATGACTTCAAAATACATTTTCAAATACATTTAGCGATCTTAATAATGACAATGAAAAATAAGCTGACATAGATAACACATAGACTAAAACGCTAAAATCCAGAGCAATATATGTTAATATTTAGAGTTGGCAACACGTCAAAGCAAGTATCTTGTCAATTGTCGTTTTCATCGTTTCGAGGTATTTATTAGTGAAGAGTGAGTGAGTTAATTGATAAAGGATAATCAAAATCCTTCAAAACCACAAAACTTGAAAATTGGAGCCGAGATGAGATGTGTCTTCTGAGCAAAATGATGTCAATTTTTGTATGTCTCTGTTTCACTCTGCTCGGCTTTGCTTCTATGGAAACGCACCCTTAGATAAGGGCACTTATGGCAATTTATTGCAACCAAAGGTTCTACCAAAACCAAATGTATTTTGTATTTGAAATAAAAATAAAATGGTTAAAACACTGTATTTTGTATTTCAAATACACGACTTGAAAGTATTTTGTATTTCGTATATTAAATACTTGCGAAAAAGTATTTTGTAATTTGTATTTCAATTATAGCAAAGCATGTATTTCGCCCAGCCCTGATCATAACCCATATTCTGTGTACGGCGAATGGGAGCATACAATATGTTAGAATAAAACAATAATATGCCAAACAAAAACAAAACAAGAGTCAATTAGGTTTGGGTCAAGTAAAGTCAAGTAAAAAAAAGGGTTTCGAGAAATTTTGTAAAATTCTTAGGGCTACCCCTAAATATGTCTGGTATCTTACCTCAAGAGAATGTTAGGGAACCGCAGAATTAGTCACAAGGAGGACATCTATAATTAGTTTTATTTTTGGAATACTACACATACGCAAAAACTGATAAAATGAGAACTGTTGATTTTCCGAAAATTTAAAAAAAAAAAGTTTATTTAACCACTGGAGCGACAGCGCATTTTAAAACTTTTTTCTCCGTTTGCTTGAGATTTTCAGAAGATCATTTTTTAAATTTTTTGCCAACATTAAAAAATCATACCTTCGAATTTTAACATGGAGACATAAAAAGTTATTATAGTGCTGTATAGCCAATGAATTAACCTGCATTTTACCATTTATCTCGTGTTTATAGGATTTACAAAAAAAATATAAAAAAACCGTAAAGTTTATAACCGCGCGAATCCTGCATGTTTGTTGCTTCGAAACTGCCGTGAGAGGTACTTATTCAAGTCAACATAGAATATTTTCGATTTCTATATATTGTCTGTGGTATACTTGATAATGAAAGGTGCGTATCTGTGGAAAAGTACTTAATTTTAACCGTAAACAGCTGATCAGAAATTCTGCATGAAAAAATATTTAAAAAATTTATTTTTAACATCGTTATAAAATAGTCTACGAAGTTCGGATTTGCGACATCTATGGTCATGATAGATAAAGCATTTCAATAGCTTCGTTTTAAGTCCAAAATAACAAACATGGGAGTTACAAATATTTAAAAAAAAAAAATTATTGAATCAAGAAGATAATTGCCTTTTTTATCCGAAAAGCAATCGGAGACATTTAAAATGGCGTCAATATATAGCAAAAATCGCTCCAGTTGATAATATGATTTGAGATTTTTACGGCCAAAAGCATTGTCGTGATTTATTTTTGGGATATTATGCTGTGTTGCGCTTTTTCCCTTTTTAGCCAACGTTTCGACATTAGACAGCGTTTCGCTGTAACGCTGTCTAAAACATTTGCTAAAGAAGGAGGTAGCGCAACAAGGCATAATAGCCCAAAAACAAATCACCGTAAGTATGTATAATATACATGCTTATTTATTAGCTTTATGGGATGTGTATAGGGATCAAACTAACCTCCCCACATTCTGAAATAAATAAATAATAATGACAAATAATATTAAAATGACAAATGATTTCTGTTTTCAGCACATTTTCATCACATGATAGAGAAATTAAGAAGTGGTTGGGATTTGATGAGCACAATTCAAATTTCGTGTAAGTTTAATTTCATTATTTATACAATAATAATAATAATACAATACAGACTCTCTAATACCTTATTGATTGTAAAAGTACCATAGATACATTTAGTATGAACTGCTTAAAATCTTGTCAACTCACTGCAGGTTGAGAGTACCTCGATTTTGACATCCAACATATTCAGATAGTTGTTTGCTCTCTCCACGGGTGAATTCGGATACAGATTTGAACACTCACTCGAAATATAATTAGTTGTAGCACCATCCCTGAGCGTGAGACGAGCACAAACAGTTTGATTTGTAATCTCACTATTCAATATGTGGCCATCGTTTAAATTTTTTTTAATATTTTAAGAAGCAAAAGATTGGTAGATATCCTAGAATAAAATGAGATGGATGTAAATATAGATACGTTCCAAGGGGTTCCATGCCAACTGAGAATAAAGTCAACTCAACACCTCCTTGAAAAGTCATTAAAAGCTATGAAAAAAATAATTTTAAATTAGCCAATAACCCTAACCTAACGTAACCTATTTAACTAAATTTTTCTATATATTTTTTTATCACTCTAAATGACTTTTCTGAGATGGTTCTGAGTTGGTTTCATTCCGAGTTGTCCGGTCACCGTTCCAAGGAGATGTAAAAAAAAAAAAAATTTTTATGATTTCTTCCAATGTTTTAAAATGCAAGATGATTCATATGGCGCCAAGATTGTACAATCTCGAATACACTTAGTATTAGTGAGTTGTTAACGATTCTTAATGTTAGTGGGTTACGGAATGAGTGAGAATTGCGAATTTTTTTTTAAATTTTTAAAATTTTTTTTTTTTTAACATTAGCTCCACATAGGTGGCCCTAGGAAAAATAACTTCCCTCAGGGCCCATGTCATCTTTTGGGACGCTGTTTGGAGGGTCTTTTTAAGGAAAGGAAGATCTGGGAAGGAAAAAGAAGGGTTATAAGAGGGGTGGGTAAGAATCTAGGGTTCAATGTGTCCAGTTCATCCTCCGCCAGATCCAGACAAATCTCGCCCCATGAACCCGGGCACCCCCGCTAAGTCACCAAACGGAGTGAACCACTTGGGGTGACCTATGTGCTGGTTATCCAATAAATGGATTCCGGGGCGGCGGTACCCATTTCCACCTCCCAAATTGAAAATTTTAACAATGAATGACAAAGCCCAGTATTTACTATTTTAATGCTCTGCTACATAAATCGTTTGTGTGATGATGTAATATCATTTTATTGTTGAATATTCATTATTATTAATGATTGCGGCTCTTAATTTATTTTTTTGATGTTAATAATTTTAAATTTTTTTTAGGTTTCCAATTTGCATACACAACGCTGTTTGGTGCGTATTCAGCATTCCTTTTTGCAAGAACAGGTAATTAATTTATCATTATTTTTGTGGTATGTATCCGCCATATAAAAACAGAAGTATTTTACACTTGTCGTACATTACTTGGCTAGTTTTATGAGTCATCTATGATTGATATTTTATTAATGGTTTCAAATATAATACCAGCGAAAATATCAGTCACCAGGCGTAAACAATGTGACTCAGGAGAGATTTTACTCTAAATATTATTGTGGTGACTCATTGATTGTCAACTTAATTTTTTGGTTATATCAGCTGCACTGGACATTCATGCTGGTGACATTGACTGTAAATAACCTTACTGGCTTCATATTTCACCTTGGATAAGGATTTGCAAATGAAACACAGATTAACAGACTTTGCAAACAACTGATTGGTTGGGCCAGTTGCTTCCCTGTTTATTGAGAGCCATGAGGGTCGACATTTATTACTAAAGTCCCACAGTTATAACATAATAAGTTTACAGTGATAAGGACCTTATCAAAGTTGAGTCATCATAGAAATATGTCAGTTTATGACATTCTAGGTACGTATAGAATCCTGCTTTCACGAGCTGCTTGATTACACGAGCTTTTTGAAAATGTGTAGCAGAAAGAATTTATTTTATTTTTTTATATTAGCTGAAAGTAATTCCCCTCAGGGCGTGTGTCATCTTAGGGGATGCTGTGTGGAAGGTCTTTTGAGGAAAGGAAGGAGATGACGTTCTGAGAAGGAAAACGGTAAGAGGGGTGAGTAGGAATCTGTGGGACAGAGTCTCCAGGAGTGACAGATGTGAACATAAATCCATCCCTCCTACTGCGGTGCAAGGTGATGTTCTGAGAGAATTCCAAAGTTCTCCCTCAAGCAGTCTCTCCTGATCTGGTCTGCCATGCGGCTGGTGGGTAGATGCATCCGCCACCAAGACCCGGACAAACCTCACCCCATCCGGGCACTCCTGCTAAGTCGCCAAACGTAGCGAACCACTTGGGATGATCTACGGCAGAGGTGTAAATAAATACCCAATCAGCCTCCCGAATTGAAACCTCCAAATGCGAGAGGGAAGGAGAAGGCAAAGAAAAATGTTGCGTTTACCTGCCTATTCAGATTTGGTTACTAAACATAGCTATAACTATTTGGAAAGGCTGATAAGACATTAAAATAAGGGTGAATCTCCATTATTTGAGGACTGAATGCGATAGTGGGCAATTAAAAGTTTTAGAAATTATAGTGAAAGTGATGGAAACATATTTTTTGTTTTTAATTCAAAAAAAATAAATCATCGGACAGCAAAATTTTTACTTCAACTTTTTACTTTACTACGCTTTTTACTTCAAATTTGCACAGAAAACGCTGGTTAAAATTCTTCAGGTACGTGTTGTTACACCCTGTATATGTCGCGAATGTGAATGGTAAGAAAAGTCGGAGAGTCCCGAGGAAGACATGGTAAGACCAAGTGAATCAAATATTAGAGAATAACAAGAGTATGTATTAGATGCACGAATGTGAATAAAGCAAGCAGTGTGTGCTGAGACCGAGTTGTGGATCAGTCTTCCCTCTCTGCCTACCCCTGCGGACAAAGGTGTCGGTTAACCATTTCAAGCAACATTT
Organism: Glyphotaelius pellucidus; assembly: GCA_936435175.1. Classification (NCBI taxonomy): domain Eukaryota; kingdom Metazoa; phylum Arthropoda; class Insecta; order Trichoptera; family Limnephilidae; genus Glyphotaelius; species Glyphotaelius pellucidus. The sequence continues at coordinate 23,156,964 of OW386554.1, forward strand.
AATACATGAAATGATTGTTGCAGGTCACTTTGCCGCGCCACTCTTAGCGCACGCGTTCTGCAACCACATGGGCCTGCCCAGCTTCAGCGAGATATTCCGCTACCCACCGCTGCAGCGCTTCGTCATCTCGGTGCTCTTCGTGCTGGGTCTGGTCTCTTGGTTCCTGCTGCTCGGACCTCTGACCAACCCTTCCTTCTACACCAACACTATCCACTGGCACCACCAAAACTAACACCACATTGGTAACCCTTTAAATTAACCGTAATTGAGGCGCTCGGGATTTGAGAAGATTAAATGCCATTTTAACTTCTTGTTGCCAACAGGGGTAACCAAAATCTCTGAAAGGCAGGTAATCTGGAAAGCTTGAAGCAGGCGGCGCCAGTGTGCTCGGCGATCATTTGCATGACTTGTGAAACGTTTTAAAAGATATAGTTTTAAGAATTTAAAGGCTTTTTTTAAAAATGCTTGATAAATATGATGATTAGAGTGTCAAGGAGTTAAAAAAATTAATTGAGAAATAGAAATGCAAAATAAATTGGGTAAAATGAAGACTCAGTGACTTTTTTAAAATTATTTTTGGAATAACTTAATAAGTAAAATATTAGCGGATTCTACGAAAATTTGAAACAGAAAAATCAGAAAAAGATTTGGTTGCATCTAGTAATTGAACCCAAAATGGGGCTTTGCCCGGCAAGGCTGAGGTCCTGTAATATAAAAATATTCTTTGCTCAAATCAGACTCTACTTAGAACAGATTCCACATAGTCTCGACAGAACAAAATTTCTATTTCAAATATGAGAATTTTTTATTGGTTTATTTCTTTTAATATCACAATCCACTTTTTTCTTAACAGGAAACTTACGACCCCAATGTCTGATCCGAGCATTCCAAATTCCTTGCAGTGCTGTTCTCCAAGTGTCAACTTAAATAATGAATTTATTGTGATTGGAATTTTTTGCACTTCTACAAAACCTATAAACAAACATGTTCTTATAATGTTAATATGCATGGGGTATCTCAGTGACCCCTCGTCATAACAAAAGTTTTGTTTTGCATCTCAGCATGTCGAAGATTAATAGTGAGGCATTTGGATAATTTTTATAATATCATCTCAAGGGAACCGTAGCTTCAAAGACTTTATGAATCAATTTTTAATGCTCTTATTACTGTCTGAAGTTAATGAAACTTTTTTCAACCCGCAATTTAATTTCCATCTAGAATTATGGGGTTTGAAATGCCCATTTAACAATCACAAAGTAAAGCTTGATGACATATTATTATTCGTTATTTTCTACTTCTTGGTGTAATTTGAGAGAAGGGAAACACAGAAAACTAATGATGACTAAAAATGTTTTCTAAAACTCTAGTCTCGAGTGTTTCTAATTAACCATTGACTAATTCATCTATTAATTAAATTATTAACTGGAAAGATGTATTTCATCCGCCTTACTCATAATCGCAGAATAAGATAATACCACGGTTATACGAACAGGTTAGGTGAAATTATACAAATTTCACCTAACACGTTTATATTACCGTGGTATTATCTTATTCTGCGATTGTGAGTAAGGTGGCATAAGTTTAAAGGTTTGATTAATAAACAACCGAAAGGTATGTACTAGGGTCAGTCAAAAAGTAATGCCTCCTATTTTTTTCTCCTTTAATTGTTAGAAATAAAAAATGCAATTCATAGGTTGAAAACCACACTATTGACGATTAATTTGTTACTTTTCAATATAATCTCTGTCCATTTCCACAGCTTTGGTCCATCTTTTAACAAGGGCATGTATCAGTGTTGTAAAAGGCATGGTCACATCCAGCACACCATTGCCATAACTTTCCCCACCGATCACATAGTTTTGAATTTTTTTATTTTGGCGAGTTTTTTTGATACCATTCTGTTGACTGTCTCTTTGATTCAGTTCAAAAAAATGAACCCATATTTCGTCCCCGGTCACAATTTTTTTCCAGAAACTAAGCGCAGCAAGTGTTGTAAGGCTGTTGTTTTTCTTGTTTCTTTATTCTGGCCGGTTAACTTTCTTGGTACCCACCTTGTATAAACTTTTGTTGAATAATCAGTTGTCAAATAATCGTCATCACCACTGCCTTTACTGAGGGAGAGAATGCGACATCTGTAGTTGACACAAATGACGACCACGAACGATGTCATCAACTCGCTCAATGTTGCGTGCAGTCACTGCAGCCCGCCTCTCCGCTTTTCGTCAGCCAGCGGTGTTTGACCTTCAGCTTTGTTACAGCAACGAACCCATTGTCTAGCAGTGCTGACATCCACTCTTGCATCATGGTACACATTTTTCAGTCTTTCATGAATGTGAATGGGCGTTTCACCTTCTACAGTCAAGAATCAATCACAGAACGCTGTCTAATACGAACATCGATGTCGACCATTTTGCAAGCGACTAAAGTGCTGCTACCTCTTGACACAAAAAGTTACTACTACAGCAGGTTGTAGGAGGTTTGAAGAATAGCACCAAATTGAAAATTTTCACTTAAATAACTTTTTTGAGTAGAAAAAAATAGGAGGCATTACTTTTTGACTGACCCTAGTATTACAAGCCCATTTCGTGTAAACGCTTCACTTATTTTATTTACACAATAAAGTTTTTATCTTCAATTTCAATCACATTCAAATTTGTAATTTATTTTCGACATAGCCTTTTAAGACTGACTAACTTCAATTCTAGCTTCAAGAAGTTTTAAGGGTTAACAACACTTTATAAAAGAATGTATTCCTGCTGTTAAATAATCAAATTCATATTATAATTATTAAGATAAAATCACATTTAGATTAATATTACAATGTATAATAATATTATACGAAAAAAATGTGTTCCATAAATAATTAATATTTAGATTATTTTTTTTTTATGCCTTATTTTCAACCTTTTGTAAACTTTTAAATTTATTTTCTCTTTCTCACATTTATATTTTGTAAGTCAGATCAAAGTATTGCATACTAAAGGTTGATGCATTTTAATGTGAATAAGTTTTATAAATATGTTACGACAAACAGATAGATATTTACATCATAATGTTCAGAAAGCAAAGAAAAGATTCAAATTTGTCTCCCGCATTTGCTCTCTTATTTTAGTGTTTTAATAGGGACCCTTGCAGAAGGTCGAAGATACTCTCCGTATCACCGTATCAATTCTAATGGAAACATTGCTAGAAATGGCTTTAACCCTTACAACTCTGACCTTTTCAACGTAAACAATCCCATAATGTGGAACTTTTTGACACAATGTATGTGCTCTATTAAAACTTTGTGGATCATGCGACACCGGCGTACCGCAATCGCCTAGAGTTAAGTATGGTTGTACCTACGAGTACCTATGGTTGATCTGTGAGTATTTCCCAACTTTCCGCATCCCAATCTCTTGGATCGCCAGAAATTGTTTCATCTATAGGACCCTATTACATAAATCTAGTCTGTTTTTGCCATTTTTGTATAAACAAAAGCTTATTTTGCAATGAGTATTATTATTGTAACAGTCAACCTATCTGGCATTTATATTTCATAATAATCATATTTAAACATTTAAATCTCCATTCAATAATAATATTATATTTGATTTATGATTAGAGACTTTGTTCATTGTGAATCTGTCCATCCTGAACCAATTTTATGTAGTTAATCAAATTATAACTAATTATTTAAGTAAATATTACGTGTAATTATACATTATTAAGTAATTCTAGGATAGATGATCGGAGTGTATAGAAGGTAACCTATAATATGTGATTTAATATTTACTTTTACTGTACAATGTGTTTGTTTACTTTTATCTGACATTGAATTATGTACTAAAAATGTCCAAAATATACACTTCTTCTTTTCGAGTGATGGAAAGGTTGAGGGAAACAGGCAAGATTCTGGATCCAAAGATTTCAATTTTATCAAAAACTAAAACAAGCCGAGATTGGAGTTTGAAACAACCCCACTGTTTCATGATGCCATTGGACCTCGAAGGGTTTGTTCTGCTTTCCGCCAATAGCAGGGCCATGATTTAAAAGTTACTGGTTTGAATCTGTGCAACACGTGCTGTTCTCGGCTCAGCTTTTGCTGTCAAGTATTCTCACCGTTAGAAGGTACAATCGTTACTCTGTCATGACCACCTAAGGTTATGACATATTATTCCGACGTGTGTATCGCTATGAAACGTTAGCAACTAACTCTAGCCCTGTACAAGTGGCTGTGAAAAACCCTAACACTTGGAGTGCAAACCAAGTGCAAGTTCTAGAAACAACATTGCAAGATAACCAGCCATAAGTACCATAGTGATACTTTGCTGTTGGTGTGTGGCATTCAATCCACCACCATCAAAAACGAATTAGATTGTATTATTTATGTAAAATATTTACATACTAAAAAATAAAATAAAACTTATTAACTATGTAATTTCTTTTGTATCTTCTGTCCAACTGTTCTTTCTAAATCCTTCTTTAGAAAAAAAATTCAAATTTTACATATTATTCGGTACTGTGTGTCATAAAATACCCGACATTGAAGTAAGGAAGTAGTTTTTTTACTGTTAAAAAAATGAAGAAAAAGAATTGCAATATAGATGGCATTTTTATTTTATTTTTGTGTTGACAATAACGATACTTATAACGATTCAAAATGTGCCATTTTTGATTTGCCATCAAAACAACACGTTTGTTTTAGTTGGCGTTGGTAAAATCATGCTGACTTAAGCGTTTTCTACGCGTAGTGAACTGTGGCCAGCTTAAGAATGTGCAGTTTTAGATCATTTTTAAAATCAACATGAAAATATTCAAATTACACATTTTTACACTAAACGATGACCAGAATTAGAAATATTAACTTTCATTTTGGTATCTGTAGTTTATGAAAATACTCTTTTCAATTTGATTCATTGTAAAATGTTTGTAGAAAATTTTAAAAAGTTAATACATTATAATTACCAATTTGTGCCTAAACACTCCATTAGAAAAATGAAACATTTAAGAATTTTTCTTATTTCTCTTTATATGTACATAAACATAACTATACCCAAACAATATTGTGCCAATTTTACTACCCTCTTGCGTAAACAGGTGTTAGTGAAAATAATAAAATATAAATTCTGACAAAAGCATGCATATTATATTAATCCGGCTTCACTTCGTTAAGTGCATGCAGTTTTTATTTCATTATCTATTGAAAATGTTATTGTTATATTTTTATACAATATCTTACACATGATTTACCTTTCACATTATGACATCACATGCTTATTTATGTTTCCACTAAATTATTAATTAAAATGTTTATTCACATATGACAAAGATAGTCATTGAAAGAATAAGTGGGTATGAACGAAATATGTAGATACAGGACCAGGCAGGAATTACTGTCCTTAGGTTATCCTTTTTACACTTGGATTGTCTTAAACCATAGTGAACTAACTCACTTTGCAATTTTTGAGTTAGAGGTTGAATTGAGGGCTCCAAATCATAATCTAGCTCTGCCAGAAAGAACCAATCAGAGAAAAACTATCTACGATTGGTCAAGACAGTATTTCTCTGATTGGTTCTCTCTGGTAGAGCTAGATTATGATTTGGAGCCCTAATTTCAAGCTCTAACTCAGAAACTGCAAAAAGTGAGTTAGTTCACTATGGTTCAAGATGATTCACTTACGTGTTGCTACGTTAGCTATCTCACTTTCTCTAACGGTGCTTAAAATCTCCAGGAAACAATAAAAAATAATTGTATCATTTATATTAAGTAATTTGCGCGTATTTGTGAATGAAATTCTGGTTTCTTTCTTGGCACTAATTTGCGGAATTTGGTTAGACCATAGCACACAACAATTATTTATAAATCGAAACTACAACATGTCTATAAGTTTTGTAATGGCGCTGCTAAATACTGACAAACTGGTGACAACTTTGGGGAAATGGGTTTTTTAAATGTGCAGTACAATAAATAGTAAAAGTTAATTTGGATGATTGGATAAATACATTATCTGTATAGAAAAATTATTATTATGTATGTTTAATTGAAATCTAATAAACAAGACTTTACAATAGAGCCTAAAATTTTATGACTTTGTTTATTATTATTATATTTTATAATTAAGTTTAAGTTTTTTACATAACATATTATTAATTATGTACCAATCTATTTATTTTAACCTTTGTACAATTTACTTGAATTGTGGTCTTTGAGTCTATTTTTGAACATGCCAAAGTAGTTATCAGTCAAGCATATTGAAAGTAAAATAAAATAAATAATGTACTATGATAATGCACTTTTTTCTTTTTATGTTACCTTAAAAAAGAAAAAAATGAAATGTCTTTTAAATTTCATATGTTTATGTATTATTATTACTGCATTGAATTTCATATAATGTACGGAATTCATATGAATGAAATATTTATTTATAAGTAGTTAAGTTAGTTAAATTAAAATTGGTTGTGTATTGATTATTTGTAATATACATAAAATAACTCTAATACGTATGTGAGGGAACTAATAAAATTACGCTTTCTAAACCTAAAAGATATTTTAATTGTATTATTTCTCTGTACTCATTTTGGTGTAAATTATTCTTTATGGTGTTTGTCTATTCTCCGTAGCTCCTCTTATTGTATGAGATAGTCAGCTGGAGCCAACAAGAAATAAGGAATAAATAAATATTATGTTTAATACAACAATTTATTTTTCATAATAATTACAACATTTAACATAAGCTATGTGTAAAGATTAAATACAGTAAAATTTTCATAACGCAGAACATTGCAAGTTGAAAGAAACAAATAATAGGCCCTTCTTTCACAGGGATACGCAAGTATCTGATACTCAATGATTCAGGTATCTTGGTGACTACCACTATTTATCTGCTGCCAGGTTCGTACACAGGCACATGTTGCAGACATTTTACAAAATCGTCAGCGAAGCCAGTCTTCCGCAACCAGCCGGGGTTGTTCCTATTCACGTCATCGAGACTTTAAACATGGCATCACTTGTGTCAGACATCAATGTTTAGATTAATGCTAGGAATAAAATAACCAACAAAGAATGACAGGATGTAAAAAATTATAGCTTTATCAACTGTTTGGTTGTGAGCAAAGTTATAAAAGCATTTTAGTTTTGAGAAATTAGAGAATTCAGTAACATATACGGACTGTGTGCGACAAGTTGTTTGCGACGTGAGTACACAACACAAGTATGGGATACTTGCATATCCCTGTGGAAGAAGGGCCTCACTTTGCAATCATTTCAGTTTCAAGATTTTCCAACTTTTTTTCATTTAGATACACATTTAAAAAATTCTTTAGAGACACAAAATAACAATTGTCACAAACTTATAAAACAAATTTGTAAATTTTAAAATCTTAAAATTTTAACTTTCACTTTCCAAGCAGATGCTCTTTCTACTGAGCTATTCAGGCTCTTTCTTTTTTCCTTGAAAACTTATTCATTCTAACAAGCTTGTCGCACCCGGTTGGTTGATCGGTCCAATACAATGGGTGCCCACTACCGTCGTCGCAGGTTCCATCATCTGATAGCTAAGTCCTCCATCATTGCACAAGCAACAATCTCCCACCATAAAGAAGGAGTAGAAGATTTTAAAATATTCTTATAAAGTTTGTCCTTCTTTAAAAAAGAACAAGATCGGTGGCCTTCTTGGCTGTCAATATCTAGGCCTTTATACATACAGGTGACCCATAAGCTATGGATCCAACAGAGTGGGGTGATAGGGGGTTATTTGCAATCAAAATGACCATATTTGTAGCGGCCAAAATGACCATGTATTAATTTACGTTGTACATATATTTACAAAACCAGGTATTTAAAAAAGTCTACAAAAGTTGATATAACATTGAAAGAGTTAAGAATTCGACCACCATATATATATATTTGGTCATTACAATTCCAAATAAACTCCCCATCATCCCATTTCCTTTGATCCATAGCTTACAAGTCACCCTGTATAAAAGATTTTGATCGAGACCACTGAAGTAGCTAGGACAGATAGTTCCTGAAATAACTAGGAAAGGAGATAAAAATTAAGAAAAAATTACTATTTTACAGTTTGAATTTACATATTTTTTAAGAAACCCTGAAACCAAATGAAATTTCAAACACGTACATATGTATAACCACATAAATACATGGTTTAAATATAATAAATTACACTCAGTCATATATACAATATTCTACATAAATAAGTAGATCTAAAAAGACATGTTTATCACAGAAAGTCGACAGGTAAAGATTTTGTTCGGTCGTAGGACGAAGGTCACCATTCGGTCAAACAATCAAATATAAATTTCGGTCATATGACCAAGGTCGCAATTCGGCCATACAATCAAGTTCGCCATTCGGCCATGATCACCATGATCACCATTCGGTCGTACAACCAAAATTACCATTTACCGTGCAGTACAAAGAAATGAATATTAAAATTCTTTAAGAAAAAAATTTGAAGCTGCATAATTCAAGCCATTAAAATTTTTTGACAATAATTTTCTGAAAGACTTCTTTTCTTTTTATTACAAAAATATTTATTTTGTGACCATTTTTATTTGAATTACATATTACTTCTACAATAAAATATATTTATATTTTTAATAACATTTGAAACCAATAATTATCCTACTTATTTTAAATCTATTTTTGTAATAAGACTGTCTCAGTAAAGTATGTAGAGGAAAGCTAAGAACACATGTTTTCAGTTAATATCATGATATGATTTATTGAAGAAACTTTAGAAAAATGCTTTTTTGGCACAGAATAAATAGTTCAGTGCTTCAGATTTTCGTTAAAAAAGACTTGCGGAGGATTACATTATAATAAAAAATATTATGTATAATATTAACCACTCGAGTGATAATTTTTATGAATTAAAATTAATTTTATTGAACTGCGCCCAATCAGTTAATAAGTTTAGTTGCTTGCTTGATTACGCTTCTATCGAATACCAATAGATGTCACTAATGTTAATATTTAGATAAAGTTTTTTATTGTGAAGTCTGCATGAAATTTTGAATTGTTTTCTAAAAATTGAAATCTGTTGACATGTTAAAAATTATATTTTTTAATACTGTGATTGTAATCATTTCCCTAAATAAGTATAAGGTAGGACAATTTCGGGTAATTAACATACGGAATTTACGCACTTTTGTAAAATCTAAAAATCTGATGGATTCATTGGCATAATCACAGTAAGCAATTTGGACGTTTCCATGTGGTATGTGATTTTTAGAATGCGAACAACTGAATCCAAAACCGAACGCTCGGTAATCTCTATCCCTCGAGCGGTTATGGTAATAAACAAATCACAAAACAATATTAATAATATTAAATACCGCACACATTATCATATCCGATTATCGGTTGTATTTTAATACTACAGAATCTCTGCTAATACAAGGCAAAAAGTAAAAATATTTGAAATAAAACAATAACTTTGTAAACACCACTTTTTAGTGGTGTTTACAAAGTTATTGTTTTATTTTAAATTATAATGTCACATCACAAAGTATCTGCTTCATATGAACAAATAAAAATATTTGGTTTAGTCATTCCAATAAAAAAAATGTTTAGGATTAAAATTCACTACTTTATTACGTTTTTCATAATTCACATACGTCTTGAAAAATATAACTGCACACCCTAACCTATAAAATTAGTGTATACTTATTTATTGCACTATGAATATCATTTCATAAACCCCAGGAAATTATAAATGTGCGTCAATTTATAAATCCTAGGGATTTTATTATAAAAGTTAATTACAGTGAAATTCGCTTAAGAAGTCCCACTTAAGAAGTTTCATGCTTAGAGGAATGGCTGCATGGCCCTTTTTTCATACAAACTTAATTTTGCATTTGACTACAAAACACTTTATTTATTTATTTGTAAGAGACAAACAGCTTATAGGTACGTAGAAATATAGAGATACATAATATACAAGTTAGATAAAGTCAAGCCAAAAAGTTATCTTATGTTAGAGTTACTTGGATATGGAGTTTTATTATAACTTAAAATTAATTTTAGGCGAGAGGAGGAAAATAGGATTAGGATAGGAGATGCTCCCTGTACGTTCCACACTCTTGTATTAATTTTCGATCGTACGCATTACTTCTATTCGGTATTTCTGAAGGGTATTGTTAAAGATGTCTATATTGTAAAATTTTGTATTATATAGCGCACATATATGGGGAATTGGAGAATTTTTTCTAATGTTAGTTCTACTTGTGGGCAAATGAAACAAGTTGGATTGTCTTGTTGATCTTGTCGGAATATGAATATTTATTAAGTTGGTAAGCTCTGGCGAGTCCAGGCCATTATTCAGAATTTTAAATAATAAGGTTTGGTCAAAAATTAAATGTCATGTACAAAGGGAGTTGAAGTTGTGAAAGTTTAAAGATTCGGTTTAATTTGAAAAGTGTATTTTTTTTAAATAATTTATGTGATTAAATTTTTTTTTTAATTCTTTCGATTCTTTCGTTACGGGCTTGGTAAAACTGAATGATTATTTATTTAATCAAAAGGTGTAGCAAATTTCTAGTAGTTCGGATATGTGCTACTTTTTTTCAATTATAAAATATAGGCCATTAGGAGTTAATGTTACATTTAAAAATATATATATTGCCTTACCTACTAAATAAATATAATGAAATATGAAATAAAAAATATAAATTATTAAAAATTTTATGAGGTTAAAATTACAAACAGCTATAAATTTAAAATTTTTGCCCAAAAATGTTTTTTTTATATTTTATATTTGTGTGGTAAGTTGTTAATTACCATTAACTCACAAAAAATTGTCAAAGTTGCATCTGAAATCAAGAAAAATTGAATTCTTATGGCCTGTAATATATTATTATTTAGAACACAAATAAATAAAATAGCATGTATCCTTACTAGATCCTTGCTAAACCTTTTGATTAAAAAAAAATAATTATTCAGTTGGGTCAAGTTTTTTGGCCTCAAATCCAATATTAAGTTTTGTATGAAAAAGGTTTGCCCAACCATTCCCCACGAAGTTTGGTTTTTTCGGTCCCTTGAAGGCTGAATATGAAAAATGGCCCAATTTATCTCACATAATTTTTCCAGTCCTTTGGAAGACTCCTTAAGAGAGTTTCACTGTACTTCATGAGTAGAAATCTATTCCCATTTAACCCATTCCATTAGAGCGCCACCAATTAATTTCCGCCGTCTTACACGGAGATGGCCTTGCATCCGAGCAGTGTCAATTTGTTGCCACTCGACAACATAAAAAAATCCAAATTATTTCATTCATAGAATTCTCAAATGACATTTTTTGTTACAAAAAACTTATTTACTAATTGTGATTTTTTTGGGGGTTATTATGCCGTATTGCACTACATCCTTCTTTTGCCTTTCAGACAGCGTGTATGAAATATTTTTGGCTGTGAAAATCTATTTTTATATACTACTAGCTGCTATCCGGCATGCTTTGCAATGCCATTCAAATAAATAAATTGTTTCTCCCTGCACGACTTTTCCCATGCGTCCCCATTCCCCTCTCGCGTCCCCTTCCCCTCCCGCGTTCCCCGTTCACCATCCCAGTCTTCCCCCTCTTGTCTTCCCTCCTTACCGCTAAAATATATGAAATACACACATTTTCAACCACTCGAACACCACTTGTAAAATTTTTATACAAATTTCATAATGCCAGAGCTTACCATTATACATAGAAACTTTCACGGGCATGCGCACAAAAAATTACCAAAGTTTCATTACAACCGGATGAACAGTATGGCAGCGCTCAAAATATGAACAAATAAACAAATATTGATTTTTATCTGTACAAGGTTATTCACATATTTATTTGACGATTTATTTTTCAATTCAATTACAGCTTTGGATGGGATGGGTTAAATAAATGTGGGATAATCCCATTAAGGATGGGTTGTTTCAAAAAATTTGACGAATTCGTCAAATATTTGACGTTAATTTTCACGTTCTGTGTAAGTTCTATTCAAGTTCTGTGATGATTTCAGTTTTGGGAAGCAGCTGGCCTATGATGATAAAAAAAACAGAACTCGAAAAGAACTTACACAGAACCTGAAAATCAACTTCAAATATTTGATGAACTCATCAAATTTTTTGAAACAACCCGTCCTAACCTTTTTAAAGTCAGATACATTTGAAAGATTATACAAATAAAATAATTATTATATGACATTAATTTATGATAAAAACAGCAAAACAAGTAAAACTCCCCTACAATAATGAATCACTATCTGATAACCTCCATTCTACAACATATTACATATTTACATACATACATAGTGACGACTTCATACCCAACGTGCCCGTTCCTGCAAATTTGATTGCATTGCCACTGGTATCGCGACGAAGGAACGAGAATACATAGGTACCATCGCTAAAGCGTGTGACATCATTCAGCCGGCCGATAATTTGTAGGGCGTTTCTGGAAAAGTCCAGACTCTTTTCAAATTCCTTGCAGCGCGGCGGCAAAGACGTTCAGGAGCCTTCTCAACTCTGGCACGCATTTAAATTACCCGACGTTATCGAAGCGGATATAAAATAATATAAAAGCGGACAGCAGGCCGCATACATCTCAGACAGTCAGCAAGTCAGCAGTGACAAGTCACACAGACAGTCAAACAGTGCTATCAGTGTACAGTTCTGATAACAATGCTGCAGTGCAGTAGCGAGAAAGGGTCTACGGCCATCCCGAAACCCTAGTTCTATCTTCGAGAAACACATCATCTCGCAGCTTATAAGATCCGCCGCACCTTCAGCTCAAGAGATCCACTACATCCCGCATAGGTCTACCGCAACACGTAGCCACTGAGATCCTCGCCTTACAAGGTTTTCCAGCTCCGCATGTGACTCCAACTCATCCGAGTCACCGCCGTTCATTTCCACCACTACAGTGTCGAGCGACGGCCTGGAAGAGCGTGTCATCTCCATCAACCACAGTGCAGAGCAGCACGCTGGCGAATTGAAGACCCATGGTCTTCACCTCCATAGCAGCACGACCTTCATCACTCATTACGCCTACGCCTCTCTGTTCACACCTCTGTCTACACCACTGTTTACTCCACTGCTCTGACCTCACTACATAACTACAATAAAGACTTTGACTCACCAACTGCTTCGCCTTTCAATTATCCATCTCTACAGCTACTGCATCATCCCTCACATACGTTACATAAATCACTGTTTATCAGAAATGCCACAAAATATGTAAAATTACAATGTTTTCAAAAATATTTTCCTTTCATAATGCAATCTCACATATTTATTATCAATCGATGAAAAGTTAAAAAAAATTTTAAACTTGCGATTTCAATTCATTACTTACTTATATAATTTAAAAAACGCATAACAATTTTACAATCCTATTATAATATTATTTATCAATTTTTCATTGTAACCAGCTATGTATTTTTATGCTACCTACCTAAATTTAATAAAAAATTTCAAGTAAATCAAATTTAATACTATTATTTAAGTTCTGCAAGTATTAAAGTTTTTATTATTGTGATAGCTGTTTCGGCTTTCAAGTCCATTGTCAAACTGTGGTTGTGTACTACTATAGAGTTCTAAAATTAAATTGAGTTCTACAAATTAAATACAATAACAATAAATACCAACGTAAACCAAAATGTTTCCAAATTAAATAAATCAAACATTAATTTATTTTAAGCTATATTCTATAAAGGCAATAATTGTTGGATTTGAAAATGCTATTTTTATGAAACCGTAAAAAACATACGCTATAATATTGTACAATTATCTTCAACCCTCCCGCTCTGGAAGGGGGTAATAACTACCCCCAAACAAGAGATTGTGTGACATCTAAGTTATATTTTACATCACATACTCTATAAGTTAGGTAATCCTAGAAAAACTATTCGGTAATCGACCTGCAAAGAATTTTATTCCTTTACTATTTTTTGATATATTAAATAATATCTAAAAAATTTTACGAAATTACTCTCCCCCTCTGGATCCCTACTACATTTATAAAAAATTCCTTGCAGTAAACAACAACTCGTGAGTGCAGTCGTAAAAGGTGCATTTTACTGGAAAGGGCTACAGTGATATGTATTTAAGTTATGCTAGATTTCGTACTTTTTCTCTTTCGCATTACCTAAAGATTGACTGCTGGGAGAAGAAGGGCATTGTCCGTTTAAAACGGTAGGTAGTAACTATTATCTGTGTGTTACTGGAAAGGACAAAAGGAATATGCCTTAAGAGACACCATCGCTCCGCGATATATGGGGGACCCTAGGAACTCCCTTTCTGGTCATACTTGAATTTTACCTCCAAGTATGCAAAGGTTAAAATCTTTAAAAATTATGCATATAAAAGTAAAAAAAGAGAAGTCATACAAAAACAGTAAAATCAAGGACAATCGCATTAAAAATTATTTCAAAACATTGTTACAGGCAACCAAAGCAGTTTTTCGTGAAAGATTGTGGTAAATATTAACATATACTGAATTGATTTTACTTTAATTTTGACGCCAATTTATAGGAATGCTTGATTGGACACACAAATAAAATTATTAAAACAATACATAACTAGCATAAAACTCATATTTACTACTATGTAATTGCATTAAAAAATCATCACAATCTAGATAAATTTTCACATAACAAAAAATTACGACTTTTAAATTTTTCAATTCATAATAATAATATTACGTTGTGACCTAAATATTTTGAATAAAAAAACTAAACAAATAAATATATTATTTTAAAAATAAATATCAACTAGGCAAGAATCATATAAATTGTTGGTGGTTTTTTTTCATAGGAACTATTCGCCAATTAATAACGTTTTATGAACTAAAGTATATAAAATATTGCAAAAATAAAAACAATAGAAATAAAATAGGATTATAATATTACAGGCTGTTAGATACTTTCAAAATAGTTAAAAGATCTTTTTTCCATTTTACGTAATGTAGTTTACAAATTATATTTACGTTTCTAAAATCAAAAATATTTACATTTACACCTTAACATATTTAAATTTGCAGTTGGCCGAAGGAGGAAACATCAAATTAATGAATTTGTTTTACATAAATTTTTGTGTTTACAAAATCTACACTAGTGACGCCACCAACCGCAAAGTTAAGTGTGACAAGCTGTAATCAATTTCTTCTGTGAAAAGCGAAATGTTACATAATTACGTAAATGAAGATTTTAGTCCCATTCGCAGTACAATTTGCACTGACTTTGAAAAAATAACCTAAAAATCCACCACTTTTTTCATTTAACTCAATATTATCATTTTAAGCTGCGCAATTGAGTCGGCCCAAACTTATGTTTGTGTATTGGTGCATTATGTACATACATGGTATCCGGAAACTACTGGTACATGTGGGAAACTGGTGAATCAGAGCCATGATGAATTTTTGACATTTGAACGGCCCTCCGTTAAAGGTCAATTCTCGATCCGTTTTAGGATTTGATCAAAATGTGATCAGCTTTTAAACACAGCAGTCATGCTGTCATGCCTGTTAACTGATCACGATTTCAAATGCCAAAAAATTCAAAATGGCGCTGATGATGATATTTGGACCTCTACCACATTTGGATTTGGTTAAGAAAAATTTTAAATGGCTGAAAACATGAATTGAGATAATTTATATAAATCTAAATGCATGAGACTTGGACTCCGTTATCACAATAGGGATACTCTTGCAAGGGTCTGACTGCTAACTGAAGAACATACTAGCCAGAGAGCAGCAGGAGTGCCGGGGTCGTGGCGAGGGGGTGTTTCAAATGAGGGGGCGGTGCGGAGAGGGGGGCGCCGTGCAGTGAAGGTCGCACTGCTCCACCAGCCGCACCAGTTCGTCTGCGCTGGGCCCCCCGCCTGTCGCTGGCTCCAAGTCTGCAAGATGGTAAACTGACTTTAATGAATATGATAATGATAAGATGAAGAGGATCTCTCATGCAAAGACCTAGACTGAGGTGTTTCAAACCTAGTTGACCGACTGAAGGAATGAGACTGTCGCCAATTAGCGCCATTCTGAATGTTTGAGCCGTCTCCCTTAACCCTTCGAATAATGAGAAAATAATATCTTTGAACTTTTGCCTGTCAAGATTTGCGTGCAAAATTCCCGACTCTTGCCATGCATTTTAATTTGTAACTTTTTTGCAAAAACAGAAATTGTTCTAAAATCAAGATAAAATAATCTTTCCGATGTGTTTATTAGAAATCAAATTTTTTTGTTTTTAAACATTAAAATTTTTATATTGAAAATGTAAATTGGCTTGAAAATACGTACCTGGGGATTCCTCAAAAAAATTTGTTAAATTAAATAAACTTAAAATTTTAAATACAGATTCATTTTCATAGGAAAATTTGTAATGAAACTGTCACCTCACTTTTTACAACTTTCATATTATTTTATTTTTAAATTTAGTGTTTGTTACGTCACAAATTGGCGCAAAATAAAATCATCACTTATGATCGGGTTTGTAAAATATCTAATCAATACAGCTTGTATATTTCTAAAACAATAAGAAGCATCATTTCTTTCGCTCTCTGACATAAAAGAAATCACAAATTTTTATATGACAGGAAGAGAGATATCTAACTTTTAATAATGCACGGTCGCTCTGGGACAATCTGGGTCTCCTGTTATTATAACGGCATATGATGTTTTGGGACAACTTGGGTCTCCTGTGATTAGACGGGTTAAATGCTGAATTTGTTACTAATGATTTTGCGTATAATATGTACTGAAGATTTTTTAACTTCAATAATTACTTTTAATTTTTTTTTATCATAAACGCCTTTTGGCTTTTGCATTATGGTATAAGGCATAAACAACAACATGAGAAATTAGAATTGCTAAAATAATAAGTGAGATGGCCACGAGCGTGTCATATCAAAGGATAGACCATGTGTACATAACAAAGCAAAATGAAATCCTGTTTAACTAAAACAACATTGAAATGACTAAGAAATATATGAAATATATACATCAATATCAGATACTTGTGTATCCTTGCGGAAGAAGGGTCTAAACCAGAGGTTCCCAAACTTTTTTTTCTCGTAGACCACTTTCAAAATTTTTCCGGTCACGGTGGACCCCATGCTGGTACATTTCTACCAAATTCCCAAAACAACTCGACACGCATTGTACTGAATATTGAATGGCGAGGTGTGGTCTGTCACAACGGAGCAGTACCGGATCTATGACTTTTTCAAATTGGCAAAATGGACTAGTATTCGAAATTATATTTGCCACGACGGAGGGGGCGTAATGGGACATGGGACGGGGGGGGGGGGGTTATGGGTATTTTCCCATCCCAGTACAGTACACCCATATCCCATTAATTGCGCCCCCCCCCCTCTTGCCTAGCTGGGCATTTAAAGATCTCATGCATTACCGTACAACAACTTGCGCTGTACGTCAGTCGCTCTGTTATGGAGGGGGCATAATGGGATATGAGACGGGGGATGGGATATGGATATGGGGCAAGTGAGGGTCAACGAAACCAGTTCGTGAACCCCCACTTACAACTTGTGGACCCCCACTTCTTTATCGCGCCTACGTGGACCCTCGTCGGATCTCTCGTGGACCACCAGGGGTCCACCTGGACCACTTTGGGAATCACTGGTCTAAACCACAGGCTCTCAATGTGGGCGATAATGCCCCCTTGTGGGCGTTTGAGACTTTCAGCAGGGTAGTAGAAGACCCAGAGAAAATTAGGGGACATTGAGATGGCAAAGTGAGGGCATGGGCAGGCAAAAAAAATGGTCTAAAAAAGACAAAAAAACCTGCTAATCACATACTAATAAAGCAAAGTAAACTTCAATATTGGTTAATTTTTGTTATTGAATGTATTGTAATAATTTTTATCACATGTGTGAAAATTCACATATTTCGGTAGTTCGGGAAGTGGACGAAAATTGAACTGAAAGATTGCATTACATTCAGATCTACATTAAATTGGGTAACATGAAAAAAAAAATTGTGATATAACAAACAATTTAATATATTATGAATCGAATTATTGATTCCGTGACAGTTGAGTCCCCTCCCAACCATAAAAAAATAAATAAAATTGCGGTTATATTGACCTTTGTTGGAGTGAGGGGTCCCTGCCCGATCCAGCGCGGTGGTTAGATCCCACATGTGTGTGGCCCCCGAGCAGTGTCCCGTGAGCAGCAGGCGACGCGGGCGCAGCACCCCCTCACACTCCATCACCATGAAGCAGGACACCACAGAGCTGTCCACCGACTTCACCACACACACTCTGACAATATAAATTCAGAAATTAATTCTCAAATATCATTTTCTCTTTAATTTACTTAATTAATAGAGCAGTTATTTTTAAGCGCGATTTTCTTCTTGCATAATAACCGTAACTTTAAATCGCAAATCGGGTGAAAAAGTTCCAAAATTCCGACTTGTTTCCAAAATTGAATATTTTTCTACAATATTTCGGTTAACACTTTTACAAATCTTATAATATATATATTTCTTCTGTCCGTGTGTATGTCACTGAACTCCTCCTAAGCGGCTGGACCGATTTTGATGAAATTTTTTGGGTGGGTTCAAGGGGATTCGAGAATGGATTCACAATTTGGTCCACTGGAAAATGTTCTTTTAATTCATTTTTATTTCTAAGGAGTTGTTGATTTTGGAATGTTTTACATTGGATCCGGCAGACTGTGCTACCATCGCAGTATCGAATATTCAATATTATTCTATTTTAATTTTAGTTTGTCCCGACAGTTGTGTACAGGACAACGTCTGTCGGGTCCGCTATAAATAAATAAAATAAATTGTGGAACATTCCAGAACACTCTCCTGAATGTTGTCCTGAGCGAAGCCGGGTAACCCAGCTAGTGTTTTATAATTTGAACGATGAGTGAACGCCTGATGGTCCGGTTAGAAACGAACTTTCAGAACCTGCGTAGAAAAATACCCCAATGGACTGCGCTGCAAACCGTTACCTTACTTTAGCGAACTTTACTTTTCAGCGCAGGGAATGGTTACTTTGACGAGCGCTCGCCAGCAAATAATGCTGATGATGTAGCAGTTTATTCAACACATGCTCGAACCCTGTTAGTGCCAAAATAGATTGTCACGTGATTGCCTCCAGGCCATCGAAATGGTACGCATATTTGGCTTTAGGGCAGGTCTATTTATTCTATCGTCAGTAGTTACAACATACCTTTTTCCATTAGAAGCCAGTCTCACGTACAGCGTATCTGTTTCAGGAACTACTTTCTGTATAAAGATTTGTTCTTCATCTTGCTCTCCATAAGGACCTGCAAAACAAAGGCATAAATATGTAAAGAGAAATATAATTTTCTTTAATTTAGGGCAATGCCGAATGTTGACTCGTCATTGTGACTGAATGTATCATAGACGTGTCATAGACTGTCGACTCGATGGTTTGTGGTCTATGGATAATTAAAATATAGTAATAATAATCTATGAGCTATGATAAGAATAATTTCAATAAATGGAAGTGTTTGCTTTCGTAAAAAGTGATTAAAGAATCGACATTGAAATTAGTAACATTGAATGTCGTTTCTTTTCCTTACAGGTAGTATTTTGTTATTGGATGCTTTTCTTTGTTTTTACATATTATATTTTGTTAGTAGATTTAGGTCTTGTGAGATTAACGGAATAAACCTCCATCTTTTCCTTACAGAGAAACTCAATTGTGTTCTAATTGATTGTGTCTTCCAAATCACAAAGAAAATATCATTATAAATATATTAAATAAATTAGTCAGGTACGCCTCATAAGTCATACAATATGTTTGGTAATGTAATATAATTGTGAAAACAAGCTTATTAGTCGGAGTGGTTAAGGTGCTTCTAAAAGAACCTTTTCATTTGTACATTACCAATTTCGTTGATTACATACTGACCACAATCATTAGAAGAAATGATGTTGGGATCGCTGGGCTCAAGGGAGAGCACCTTGAATGAGGCCTCTGGGGTAGTGCCGGGCTGTGTGCTGATCATGCCCCGGAAGCGAGTCACCTTCCACGACCTCACGTGGTTGTACTCGCTGCACACCGACACCAGATACTTCTCCGACAGGGACACCTGGACAAAACATACTTCACATATTTATTAATTCCTTGAGCACAAGACTAGATTTTATAAAATAACTAGTGCCGACCCATGAAAAATCACAATATATTATACTTGTAGGATTTGTGAAGCTGAAAGCATTACGCGGTAACTATCGGTATATTTGCGAATTTACTTTGAATATCTTAATTCGAATGGCCGGTTGCGATGGAAATCGGCTGCGAAATTTTGATTTACGCGGAAATATATCATATTTTTATGAATTTATTTCGAATAGGTATCTGAATTTGAGGGCCGGAAGCGACGGGATTCGGCTGCGAAATTTCGATTTACTTGAAATATTTCATAATTTTACGAATTTACTTCCGGTCAGTAGCTGAGTGGGCATCGCGTTTGGGTCCCAACGGGTCGTCGCGTGTTCGATTTTTTGGCTGGCAAGTCCTCCATCACGACTCAAGCAAAATTTTCTGCTTACCGTAGTGGTTGTAGGAGATTTTTAAACATTGTTGGATCATTCGTAACCCGAGAATGTTTGTCTTTCTTTTTAAAATTTTTACATAAAAAATAAATCTAAATTTGAAGAGCCGGTCACGGCGTTAATAAGACGCGAAAATTTGATTGACGCGGACATTATGCGGTATTTTACGAATTTATTTCAAATAGGGATTCGGTCGGTTCCACTGCATTATATTTAGGTAACGCATAATAACATTTTTAAATTTTTGAGCATTCAGTTGAAAAATATCTATGTCAGGGGACAAGAAATTTAATAATACATAGAATCATTTTTCCCAGCGGCATTACCAATAATAAAATAATACTATTTGGATGATTTGTATGGTGTCGTCTTTTTAATGGAATGGACAAATTTATAATTTATTTTTACAATCTTACCTCTAACTAAAGACTAGACAAATCATTATAACTTACGGCTAAAAACTTGCATCCACCGGTTCATCTATCACTAATATAATGCTATGTAAAATTAACATATGGGTCATTCTTCTTTTTAACCTACATAAAATTGTCTCCACCAGTTAGTGGAGAAAAATTCAACAGAATTACCAATATCATTATTTTACTTTAAAATCTACTGTACTAAAGACGTAATGACTGTGTACGTTTTAAAAAAATATGTGTTTATATTTTTGTAGTAAAAATTACGTGACAGAGTTGTAACTCCTCGTGATAGAAGTGTATTTCATACAAATCACAGTTGTTTTCTGCCACCTCGACTTGTGTGTATTCTATAATGTTACAAAAAAAATGATATATGACGACAAAAATTATAAAACTATTTTTAAACTCCAAAAGGTATAACCTATCAAGTAACAGCGATTATTATTTTTAATGATGTTTAATAAAATATTTTAAAAAATCTCAAAAACTTGTCTCCTACAATTTTTATGTCGTACGACAATAAGGAACTCCAGTTCAATTTTTTTTATTTTTTTAAATGAATAATGACCTTCTAACTTAAATAACTGCATATTTATTTTTATTTTTATAGTTAGTTTTAATAGTTAAAATAAATGTCAAAGTTTTAATTTTTCAAGATCCCCCGAAAACCACCGAATCTAGTGTGACGACATCATGACCAACCGAAGTATGAATTTTGTAGGCAACTGGAATCAGCTGATCGTCGCCGGCCATTTTGAATTTCAGCATTGGAGCGTTTTATGAACGCGGTGATGTCACGCCTCACAAATTCAATAATACCAACTTGACAGCGTGTTTTAATGAACTGTTTTAAAATGGATTTTTTAATATTGTTTTAAAACTCTACGTTAAATATTATTTAATACAACTTATATATTCAGAATCAGCGTTTATTGGTCTATATGAACATATTTTTTTAAATCCGTAATATTTTTCACTGGAGTTCCTTATTCTGTCACGTGGGTTGTCATTCAAAATAGGTACACATGCAGCTCGTGTTTGTCACCCCCAATAGGCATTTTAGGCTTCCTTCCCCCCTTGGTACAATTTCCCTCTGAGATCCAGGGAGATTCATTTATAGTAAAAACATAATATAACAGAGTGATGGAAATGTGACAGAGTGGTAAAAGTTATGTAGGTTAAAAAGAAGAACAACCCATATATTGTTTTGTTTATATTCTACACAGGCAGAGAATATACAAGACCATACTTACCTGGGAGGTCACTCGAGATTAACAC
This sequence comes from Glyphotaelius pellucidus, assembly GCA_936435175.1. Classification (NCBI taxonomy): domain Eukaryota; kingdom Metazoa; phylum Arthropoda; class Insecta; order Trichoptera; family Limnephilidae; genus Glyphotaelius; species Glyphotaelius pellucidus. Next base: position 23,179,201 of record OW386554.1, read on the forward strand.
TGTTAACCGGTTGAACGCCTCGGTGTTTACGGATGAAACTCAAAAATTTCGCGATGTTTTGACTTTTGACGTAAATTTTGTGTGTTAATTTTATGCTTTGGTATATAATATTTACAAAAATACGTTCCTTGAACAACAAACTACGCTTACAAACAACTTTACTTGCGTTTATTAGACAAATTGATAGGTTTATCGATCTTTTTATGACACGCGACGCTCAAAGTTCGAATCGCGGCAGAAATGCCCGTTTCCAAAGTCATAAAAATGTCCAAAGACAATTATTTGAGTGGCTAGGTGTGTTCCTTATATCTGTTACGTCAAGAACAAGAATGCCCCAAGCGATTCTGACCTTGTTCTTCATACATTTTCTTTATACATAAGGTTTAAAATCGCATATCAAAAAGTTTATTTTTTATTTTTTATTCGGCTATAGGGCGCGCACCGGCGCGCCAACGGCACGCGACCTGTTAATGGAGAAATTTAGAAACAATCGGCACGCGGAGGACATAATTGGGAACACATGTTATTGGATATGCCATTATTCCTGGCATATATTTCAATAATAATGTAAAATGTTCTTTAATGCACATATTTTGGAAAGCAAAAGCAAAAATTTACGATGAGCGGTACAATAGTACAAGGATTTGAACTTCCTAAATGTGATACGTCCCTCGGTAAGAGACAGATTGACGTGTAAGGATTTGAATAATGTTGATCCAGAAGGTTAGTTTGGCATCTCGGAACAACAAAAATCCTGTGCCTGTGCGCTCTTGTGAAGTTACCGGGAACATAAAACTAAAAAAATTTGTACAATATCGCGAATACACACAGAGTTCAGAAGATTAATGCTGTTGTCAGCAAAGCAGTTTTCCTTTTATGGGCGAGGCTATTAATACTCAGCATGCCGGACAAAAAGGCTAATATAACCAGGATGGATATACCCGAAGTCTCTAAGATGAAAATATCTCGGAAACTTCTTTTGGTTGTGTAAAATTTAAAACACATTTATTAGGAAAGCCTTTTGGGTGACTTTTTGGATTTAAATGAATATAATGAACTGATCCTTCACCAATTAAGCAAGTAGCGTAGAACACGCCCTTTGAACATATTTTTACCTTAGTGACAGGACTCTGGTGAACTGTGAATGTTTGGAAGAGCTGAGGTCCGTGACCAACAGTCTCAGGATGCTGTACGATGACCCTCACGGAGCCCCCGCGAGTTCCATATGCTATCTCTATCCAGTTGCCACATAAACCTGCAAATTGATACAAATACTTTGAAAATATAAACATATTGTTTTGGCGGAAAATCAAAAATGGCGTACATACATGTAGAAAATTTATTTTTATAAAATCCATTATTATTGCCATTAAAAAAAACTGAATGAAATGGAGTTTAAAAATGGTTGAGAGGAAAAGGAACAAAAGTTGTGATTTTGATAACGGGTGAATAACTGTAGTAAATTTTGACAGTTAATTCAAAATGGCGTACGCAAATTTAGAAGAAATGTTGCAAACAATGAAAAACAAAAATAGAACAGTAGATACTGAACTCAATGATTTTAATGAAAAGTAAATAATAAACTTACTAGTTTTAGGAGTGAGATAGACGGAGATGGCGGTGATGGGCTCGTGGTTTGGGTCTCGGTAGAGCTGCGTCACCAACAAGTCATTGTCCTTCATGCGCAGAGGGAACTTCTGCATATCTGGCAGGACAATTGGAAAACCTTTGTAGATACAATGATACATAAAATTCAAGTACTTTGAAGTAGTTAGGACACAATAGAAGTGCTTTCTATTTTGTCAAATACTTTAAATTTGCCAAAAGTGCGCATTTCACACATTGATTTAACTTCTAATAAAATGCTTTGTTGATAATCTATACTAATATTATAAATGCGAAACTGCATGTGTTTGTTTGTTATGCTTTCGCACATAAAACAATAAAATGATTTTAAAAATTCTTTCACCAATAGAGAGCTAAGTTATATGCGAGTACTATAGGATGTATGTAATGATAAGCTCTGGCGTTATGAAATTATAAATATTAATATATTAAATTTATCATACGTTTTCTGTCCCTAAGAAAAGCGAGGTATTGCTAAGCAAAACAAATCATTAACGTGGAAACCAAATCGTTGCCGTGGAAACGATGTTTGCGGGAAATTTTGTAGGGAGAAAAAATTTCTTTATTAAATCGCATAACAAAGCATGCCGGGGACCAGCTAGTATATTATATTTTAAAAATACAAAGCCATTTCAAGCAATGCTTTGATTTTAAATAATGGTCTTTCACCGTGGAATGTTTCACAAAAAAATGTATATACATATGTGCATAAAGAGTGAACACTCCATAAGGTTTTCCAATGGACTGGAAGAAAAAAAACTTGAGTGGGTTCCACTGCATTAAAAACCCATGTATAAATTTTCACACGAACTGACCTATATAATTAATAGCCCCGTTGATAGTCCCGAGCAGCAGGAAGGAGCCGGCGGTATCGAAGGAGGTGAGCGGGGCGATGTCCTGCACCTGCCAGTGCTGCGTAGATGTGTGCCAAACACCGGCCTTGCCCCCGCCCCCACCCGCTGCCCCCGCCGCCCCGGCGCCAGCTGCTCCACCCCGCGGGGCCCCACTCCCCCCGCTGCTGGATAGCGCCACCAGTTGGGGGCCGATGAACAGGAGGTGCTCCACGCGAACGCCAAGGTTGAAGGTGCCTGCAAAATATTCATGTTAATAATACTATTTTTATTTTGGAAATTATAGATGGCAGAACTTCAGCTTGTAGCGTGTGGAGCAAGTATGTAAGACAGACGTTAGCACATTAATAATAAAGATTGGACAAGTTTTCTTGCCGTTTAGTGAATGACCTAAATGAAGCTTCAGATTAATTTTAGTACAAGATCGTGTACTAGTCTTGTAAAAAGTGGGTTTTGATTTTATTCTTAACCTGTACTTTGTTACAAAACTTCTGTTCTAAACAAATCCACCAGGTATTCATCCTGTGCTGCTCGGATTTAACTACAAATGTTTGATTTATTTAATAATGTTTTATCGTTATGTTTTTTCACATATTTTAATGAAGAAAGATATTTCCACAAATATCAATAATCGAATAAAGTATAGGTCACTTTTTAAGCTTGGGTTCATTTAACTATACATTATTCTCAGTAATCTGTCGCTCGATTATTCGACAACTATGTACTATAAACCACTTTTATTTTTACTAGTTATAAGCACAAAATCAAGCTCTATAAATCGCGGGTATTCATATGCCAAATTCACTACCTAGCTTGCTCTCGCTGATAGTGTTAGATATGCGGTTGTGCAGAGTAGATTGTTATGTCTGTGTATTAAAAATGACTGGCGAAGGACCTTGATTGTGTTTACTATCACTGCTTGAAAAAATGGTAAAAATAATGGCATGGAAAGGAAAGGACTCACCGAAGAAAGAATTTGTAGGCTGGCCCTCATCTGCTTTCTCTCCATCCAATATGCACAAACAGCGATAGGCGCGAATTATTTTATTTTATAATACACAGCGGAGTTAGTTTAAAGGCGGAGCGGAGCACAAAAATGGCTATTTGTTGCGGCGGGCGTTTTATTACAGACCTGAATAAGGATTGACGGGTAGGCAATGGATAGGTAGGAAAAGGAATTTGCAACAATATTACTACCAAATCCCAAGCAGTGACAGTGTGTATGTGTGCTATGTAGGTATGTATAAGTGTAGGTGTGTGTATGGGCGTAACCAGTTAGCTTCTAGGAAACCTTGGTTTTGGTTAGTTCTCTGTGTATTCCAGCAACTGTCTGTGTAAGTTTCTGTTTGTTTCTTTCTGCCATGATTTTTGTTTGAATAAAATGAAGTCTTCTCGTAAGTGCAAACATGATACCTTAGCTATTTATACCAAAAACTAAAAATTTTATGAAAGATTGATAGTGTTGTTTATTTGTTTGTTACGAAATACCTATATTTAGCGTAGTTCGTACGTGCGCACTGTATTCCGCCTTCACTAATTGGACACTTGTCCAGTTTTTGGAGTGGTGGATTCATGAGAGAGTACTGAATATACACATAAATATTTTTATAATTTTAAATAATCATTCGCGCAGTGGACTTCACATTTCAAATAACACAGGCGGGCATCAGCCGCGGTTAAAGTTTTCAAAACCAGTTTCTGAACGTAGACTAAACAGCTGGTCATTAGTGAAAATGTGTAGATATTTACCCACTAGGGTCCTCCGAATGGGATCCATGTGCGAGGAGATGGCCCAGAGCTTGATAAGGGGGCCGCATGCCACCCCCAGCATGACCTCCCCACCGCCCACCTTGGCATTCAAGGCCACCCGCTCGATGGGGGCCTCCTGCGCGGGGGACTGGAACACCACGCACCACCCGCATGTGTCCGTCAACCTGCAACATATAATTATTTACTCACATTATATAAATTTCAAAAACATAAAGCGATAGAAGTACATCATAAGTTTAGAAATATTATAGAATACAATTTCAATTCGTTTTTAAATATAATAATGAAAACAAATAAATATACAAAAGCAGATTTTATACGAACAACAAACCTGGCCATCTAAATTCAGCTTCTTTGATATTAAATATTACATCAATATCAGAAGTGATTCTATTTAACAACAATATAGCTCTCCCCACTGGTACAGCCATTAGAAAGTTAATCCTGCGGGCTAGGAGATAAAAGTCTGCACTGTCGGTGATGGCGACGACTAACGGTTAGTAGCCAAACTCCCTCAGGTAGAGAAACCTCAAAAATTTCTTCTGAACTTTTCCAACAAGAGGGAATACTTCACCTGGTGCGGGTTACAAATCACCGACCTGATGTGTAAAAAATTGAAATTTATCATGCATTTTCAAATATCGAAATTCTTTCTTAATATTTTCTTTCCTTGCATACCATCATCTAGCGACATCTCTAAAAAGATGTGACAAATGAGTATGTTCATGTAATAAAGACTACAATATTTCCCCACCCAGAATTTCAAAATTCCCGCGCATGTTAACATATCACCAAATTTCTTCTTGTACCTTGACGATTTGCAAATGTACAGAACCTGCAATCTAAACCAGACCCATCTCCTCAGAGGCGTAGCGTGGGGGGGGCCGGGGGGTGGCCCGCCCCGGGCGGCACTTTTGAGTGGCGGCAAAATTTATTAAAAAAAATAAAATAAAATAATTCGAATAGCAATTATAAAATTCTAGTTGCGGACTATGTGTGTTCTGCCAGAATCAAAGAGAAACCATTTTCATGTTCTGAGTGTAGTTTTAATTCACCGCATACAGATTTACTTTAAACCAGTTTTGTATTCAGAATGTAAAATTTCAGTTGAGGAATCATCTCCCGACACATTTCGAAGGAAAACATTCTCTTATTTGAAGTGCAGTGATAAAATTCTAATTGCAGACTAATATGAATGTGCTGCCAAAATCAAAGATAAATCATTTTCATGTACTGAGTGTAGTCTTAATTCACCCCATAGAGATTTATTTAAAACCAGTTTTGTGTTCAGAATATAACGATAAATTAAATAACAAGTTGCAGATTCGTAGTGGACTGAGTCAAGTTTTATATTCGAGTTGCATGCCATACGCTGCAAAATTTTTAAAATTGACTGTTCCACGTGTAACTATTATTTTGGTTCTCTAATGCAAAATCAATCTTAAAACCTGCCTTGTGTTATAAACACATTGTAAAAATTTGTGATGCGAAATCCTATTACATGGATACCATTCTCGATTTCAGCTATCAGCAGTCGACAGCAGTTATAAATTTGTAGCAGAATTTATAGCATGATTTTTTTGGAAGAAAATCGATTCATGTGATATAAAAACTGTTGTATAAAAATGCAGTCATTACAAAAAAAATGAAATCTACACCCCCCCCCCCCCCTCCACCCTGGAGCTTAAAAATCGATGGTTGAAATATCTATACAGGGGGGGCGGCAAAATTTTCCTCCGCTCCGGGTGGCTGACACCCACGCTAAGCCACAGCATCTCCTCATTCCATCTAAGTCTACTTACTAGACTATTGCTGTACATTATTTCCTCAAACAATATTGCGTAAATAGGAATGAAAAAAGATAGTCACCGATAGCCAACAACGAGATGTGTGTAGGCCACAACTATCCAGTTGTGATGGGCTTTGATAATCTGTACTCGGAGGTGGTCTGGCCATCCATTTACTGAAATAAACAAATTAAATATATAAAATTATGGGTTCCATGACAAAACAGAACATTGAGGAAAAAAGTTTAAAAAAAAGAACAAAGAACAACCAACAAACCTAACATAACCGGTCAGTGACTGAGTTGAAAAATTCATTGGGTTCCTACCAAGGTTATGGGTTGAGTTCATTGGCTGGCTAAGTCCTTCATCATTTCAAAAGCCATATTTTTCGCTTTCAATGATGATAGAAGTAGGGGATTTTCAAAAATTGTCCGGTTGTTCATACGGCGGGAATGTTTGTCTTTCTTTTAAAAATGTTATTATATGTATCAAGTTCCATTTTGTCAGTGATCTATTTTGTCACGGTACTGTTTTGCCACTGTTCTGTTTGGCCACTGATCTGTTTTGTCATTGTTCTGTTTTATCCAGTTACCAAAATTATCATTTATAAAAATGTACGCAGAACACATCAAAATAAAAAGTTATGATAGATTGTCATTATTATTTAGAAGATTTGATATCACTTAGTTTATTTTACCCAAATTGATTAACTAGTAGGGGACGGCAAGAAATTTCAACAAATAAAAAGATTTTTTGTTAATTCCAAATTGTAGACAAAACCATACTTGATAGTGACATTTTTTATATTTATCTTTAACTAACCCATTGAAGTAATATCTGAAGAAAAATGAATATATATGGCTGGCACTGCAAATGCAGTGCTTCACACCGTGCATAGGGGTGATTTTTCAATACTGCTACTGCAGCACTCCAGCCCCCACAGGGGTCAATGAATAGAAATAGAATAATAATATTGTACTCACTGTCTGGTCTGGTTGGAACTATGGGTTTTGTAAGAATATCTTGGACGCCGTTTCGTAAATCTAAAGAAGCAGTTCTCGAATGACCTCGATTACATCTGAAAATAAAACCATTGAATATTAAGTTTTTTTTTCCTTATCCTTAAAATAATTTCCCTCAGGGCCTATGTCATCAGGAAACACAGAGGCCGGCAAATCATTTCACAGCCGAGCTGATGAACTCAAGAACGAGTCCTAGAAACAACCCATTTTCATGTGACAAATGACAATTGTGTACAAATGTTTGGCTTGTTTCCCGACTGTACACCTGTATTAAAGACACTAGTTCCTAGAAAAATCGTCCATTGAAGTACGGGTGGAACAAAGACAGCATTCTCACCTGACGCTTGTGCTTTAAACATCAAACAGCAATCAGTTTGTTAAGATAGGATAATCTATCAAAAGGACTGTCAGTTTCTGCACAGTCACGATTAAATACAGTATTGGATAATTCTTGAGAATCCCCGGTCACAATCACTATCGGTCAGTTATGCTATAAGCTTAGCATAGTCCCATCAGAACTGGATATTAATGTGAATCAGTGATCCTACCTAATTTGATCTGTGGTGGTGACACGCCCTACCAGGCGCAGGTCCAGGGAGGAGTTCCTGGAGTGCGTGCGCCCCCCTGCCGAACTGCCGCCCTCGCCCGTGCTACTGCCACTGCTCTGGGTGCTGCTGCGCCCCGTGGACTTGCTCTGGGAGGGCCGGGGAGTCACGGGGGTCATTGTGTTTGGTGGGGAGAGATTCGCTGTAAGATTCATTTCATTTATTAATAATAACCTCAACTCTTAAATATTGCATGCAACTGTAATAACGACTGTCCCAATAAGTATGGAGTAAGGCAAGGAGGGTGTACGTCCCCAATCCTGATCAATGTGTACATGGACGAGTTATCAAATCGTCTGGACATCAGAGTGGACTGACGCATTAATAATTTATGCCTAAGTCACATAAGTTATGCGCATGACATGATTCTCCTACCTCCATCGATCAAGGGGTTGAGAATATTATTAAAAAATCTGTGAAGAAAATGCAAATGACCACAACATGATATACAATCCCAAGAAGACGGAACTAATCCTGAGAAGATGCTCACCGTACAACTTAAAGAGGAAAACATAAATACATCTAAGAATGTAAAATACTTGGGGCATATCATTAATGAAGACGTCTCAGATGATGGTGATACCATAGAGGAGTATATGTCTAATACGATTGCCCGAAGATTCTTCCAATGCAGGAACAATGTAAAAAAAAACATTGTTCAATGCATTTTGTACTAGCCTGTATACGTGTGAAGCATGTGTATTTTTATAATTTTTTTCTCTTTTCTCTCCTCTATGTACTTGTTACTTTACTTGAAGTTTAATGTGTATATTTGTATAATTATATGGGACATGTGGGATTGCACTATCCTCCCCATACCCTGGAATAAAATATTATTATTATTATTAAGTATGATTTTTTTTTTAAGAAATATTTATTCACAAATAATTATTTCCACTTCTTTATTTTTGGATTGGTATTTTTCAACGGGCATCTACAGACCATTATGTTTAACAACCAAAGAGAATCAAATAGAACCTAAGAATTCATAATAAATTATGCTGCGCCCTTGAGATGATTTTTCACCAAAACGGCGCTCTACGAGTTATCCGATTAATATTATTATAGTCCATACAAAATCACGATGGTGAAATTTTAATCACCCTAAAACAAAATTCTTTAATACAAGCTAATACCTGGCGGTGGTAGATATCCATAGAAAAGAACATCGCCGCATGACGTATGTGACATTTCATCGCACAGCGCCAATCTTCTGCTGAGCGGCGTGATCCCAAAATAATCTGCCTCGTGCCTTAGCGCCCGGATGTTGACGTCCCGGAGGTCCACATCCTTGGTGCGGAGATAATTGAGGATCACGGAGAACATGACGGGGTCGCGATCTACGAAGATGGCCCCCGTCTCGTCGCGGAGACTGGGAATGCGCCCCCCGAGGAGTGCCGTGAAGAATGAATCGGGGACCCACATGAGAGTCTGCCATGATGTGGAGAATCTTTAAAAAAAGAGAACAGGCAATGTAATAAGGAGCTAAAAGTCACTTTGAATGTTTCTAATACAAGCAATACTACAAATAAACTGTTTATAAATTCAATATAATTAGGAACGTGTCTAAGGTTACTCTTAAAGTTTTTTTAAACTGTAAGGTTTTAAATTCTACATGAAATACAACTTTAGGTAAAACTTTTGAAAATGCCTTTTCTGCCGAGATACCTGCGCAAACATTTTTACTAAAATTCCTTTCATAATATCAGAGAAAAGAAGACAAAGAACCGCCTAAGGAATTAAAAACACTTCAGCGTATCTAGATTTCAATTGTGATTAGCTCAAACTTTCAGATTTTTCAATTCTCTTCCGCCATCCTAATAATGTACGGCACATTATTCGCCATGCGAATACTCAAGGCGGAAGCACGCATGTTTTGATTTCATGTTGTTTTGGCATCATCAATATAAAAGTGACTGTTTTGTTCTAAAATAATAACTTCTAGAAAGAACCGCATGGTGTTCTGAGACAATGACTTTGAAGAGAATAAGCAAGGCAAATCATAAATAAAAAATTTTGCAGACATTTTAAATTGTTCATATTCAAAATATTTATATTTAAGTCACCACGTAAAATCACTTGTTTGTGGTAACCTGCTTGAAATCAGTAAAGCTGTAAACTATAGTTATAACCACAACAGTAGTAACATTCTTGCATGGTTTCCCATAAATTACGATGAACAAAACAGAAAAATAAACAATCCAGATTACGAATAATTTGGCAATATTTGAATTCCTCCTACTACAGTTATTATAGTGAGAAAATGTTGCTTGTGCAGTGATGGTGGATTTAGTTAGCCGAGGAGTAAACCCCACGATGCCGTAGTGAGAGCCATAGATATCATAAGATGGTGGGAAACAATGGCTTTGAATTGTTCCAACTATCCGATCTGTTGTATTCACATTCTCTGGTTCCTGGCAGGGGTGGGCAGAGAGAATAGACCACTACACACCTCTGTCTCAGCATATACATCTTGCTTCATTCAGATTCATATTTCGTCTCATAGATTCATAAATCATCTAAGCATCCCTTTCTTAATGTTAACCATTGCTCTTAAATCAGCCTTGCGTGTGTTCCGGAACATACGTTGTATCAGATTTAATATCTTTAAAAGATATAACATAATTGTAATTAAAGTGGCAAGTGAGTTGTACTTTGCAGTAAGCAGATTATGAATGACTTAAATGTTATTAATTTAAATCCTGTTATCAACATTTGTTTGAAAACAAACACAGATTAAATGATATACTGACAATGCATTGGAGTAGGCCGATGGTACTCCCAAAACAGAAGCAAATTTGTGCAGAGCTGATATAACTTCATTCTGTTGGTTTATATAATGATAATATTCCTTTTATCGTCGAGATCAAAGTTAAGTTTAAATATGAGGAAATACAAATAAATTATTAAAATGACACAAAATAAGAACCCATTTCGTAAAGTTTTTCCTTCTCCCCCGACTTAAATAGTTGTTTCCAGTGGAGGTTGAATTCAAGGGTCATTTTAAAAATGGTTGCGTTCGTGCAGAAGTATTTTGCAATCTGACCACAACATCAATCTAATGATACTGAATTAATTCCAATCATCTTTGCTTTCTGTTCAGATGACTCACGAATATTTCAATTATTTTTGCAATAAGGATTAAAGTAAAAAGTTAGAATGCTAAGAATGGTTTGAATAAGGTGGATACATTTTTAAGAATATTTTACATTCTTATCCAGGATAAGAATGTAAAATTTCGAAAAACCAAAAAATATATAAATCTTTTAAAGAATCCCAAAATATTAAAGTTCTGGACTATTAAATGATGACTCATACAAATCACTCGATGGAGCGGTCAGACGTATCAGAATTTAATGGTTATGATTTTTTTTCAGCCAAAATTTTTGATATTTTAATAATATTATTATCATAATACATACCAAAACTCAATTAAAATAGCTTTTTATTTACCTCGTTCCTCCGACATTCAAATGAACTATGTCACCTATCTTATGTTGATGAAACGTAGTCATCTTTTACGAATATGTTTTAGAATAGAAAACGGATAAATAAATAATTTACAACACTCCCATCACAAAAATGTAAACAATATAAAAATTCACACCATACGTGGCCATCTGTCAAAACAAATTGTTATTGCCAGAACAATATTTTTTTTCCCATATTTAAATGTATGGATTTAAAAACTCAAAAGTAAGAACCGAATCTCTGAATGCGGCACACAGTGAATTGGTTCAAACGATATTGCTAGACAAAATTCAGTTCTAGGACATCTCAACAAAGTGGCATTTCAACACCCCTTGAAAAGTCAAAAGGTGACTATGATTTTTCAAAGGAGTGATGAAGTGCCATTTTGTTGAATTGTCCGTTCATCACAAATTTGAAATAGAATTTCCATTTTTTTTTTCAAATGGAAACTTAAAAAGGGATAAGTAATCAGAAAATGCTAAATGGTGTATGACCAATTCCTAACGTGATTTCGTGAAATGCTATCAGTGACTGAAGTCAGACTTTTGAATTAGATGGACGATTATAATTTTATTTTTTGCTTTCAGTTCCTTCTAGTAACAAGTCGTCGTATTCAATTAAAGCACCATTTGAATAAAACATATTGATTTTGTAATTCTGAAATATTTAAAAGTTTTGAATTCATTCTAAATTTGATTATTCATTTATCGAACATTCTTAACTTTCGAGGAATTCCAAAATTTTTCGACATCTTCGACTGCGGTTGTTTATTGTTTTTATTCATAGTTGCACCAAGGAAGATAAAAAAATGTTATGTCGTGTATTGAAAATTTGCCCCATTCAACAAAGTTTCTTTTTTTAGCTGTAATTCGAAGTATGGATTCGTTTTTGGAATTGAGGGAACGGACTCCAGTATCAGCACAGACGAGAGATGAATGAAAGTCGAGCAGTTGGTGTTGTGAGTCGAGGCTTTATTTGGCTATGTGGCGATGGTCAGACGGTGTAAACAGATTAGTAGTCAGTGATGTTGCTGATGCACCTTGATGTGGTGGTGAAGACTATGGGTCCTCAGGTTGCCAGCGCGTTGCTCAACCCCATGTGTGGTGGAGGATGACCTGATCCAGGCGGTTGCTCGACGCCGTTCGGCGGAGATGGCGGCAGTGGCTCCGGTGAGAAGAGACACCTGCGACGCAGGAAGAACCTTGTGAGGCGGAGAAGTGAGTCTCAGTGGCAGCGAGGCGCGATGGACCTCAGTAGCCTAGACCCAGCTGCATCCTGGACAGAAGGCGCGGCGGGCCTTGATAAGGGCTGTTGCACCTTTTGAGTTGTAGGTGCGATGGACCTGAACTGCGAGATGAAGATGATGAGTGCCTCGAAGGTGGAACAGAGAGTCCGAAGATGACGCCGTAACTCCCTGCTTCCTCAGACAGTACATTATGTGATTGCCAAACTGGAGTTTGTGCAATCACATAATGTACTGTCTGAGTTGCGTCTAGATTTGAAAATTGACTACTAACCGTTTGGTTACTGACTGACTGGCTCGCACGGGACTTATTTATAAAGCCGACTATTCAGTAGCTTTTGGAAAGGCAGGATATATATACACTCGAGATCCTTCGCGAAAGTTCGGCGCAGTTCTGTGAATTATTGGTAGTGGCTCTTGAGTCTCTAGACCTTTGTCTAGGTGACTAAATAATTGCTGTGGGCCGGCAGAGGTACTTAACGGCGCCTGGCGCAGCGTAGGTAGATAACTCCATAGTAAACATATCCGAGTAGGCGGACGGTCTCGAACATTCTTTTGGTGGCGATATAATTGTTAAATTTGAGGAGTTGCCTTAAGTCGAACGTCTTAGCCTGGGCGCGTACATCCAATTTCTCCATCCGATTGTCTGATCAGACAACCTGAAGGCCTTCGCGCCATACATTTCTTATGAAAGCCCGTACAGATCCGAATTCGAAAACCTGACCGGCAATAAAAATAGGCCACGCCCTTCCACACCGGCTGGCCAATCCGGCCGTCCGAAGGGCGTGGCCCCGGTCGTATTACTCATCCGATCTTCGAATCGGATGTGTGCGATGTTAATCCGATCCGATTGTCTGATCAGACAATCGGAAAGCCAAATCGGATGTATGCGCCCAGCCTTACCATGCTAATAAATTTGACATCATTAAATATAAAGACGCCAAAATTTTTACAAAAATATGAAAAAGTGACTTGAAAATGAACCAGCCATTGAATGTTTAGTTGCAGAAGAAAAAAAAAATATGACTACATACTTAAAGCGCCAAATGGCGGTGACGAAATTTGTTTTTTCTCCGTCGAAGGTGACACTGATCCATTAACATTAAAAGAAGCGAATGGTGTCGGAGGTCGAAGACAAACTGATTTTGAGATTGGGTCTTTCAATATTGAAAAACACACGTTGTAGATTTATTGAACAAGTGGATTACGGGTTGCTGCAAAAACTTTTCTTCGCCCTCCTAGCCAAAATGTTGCTGATATTATTATATATTGTGATAAAGTTAACACTTTACCATCTATTGTATTTTATCTAATTTCTCTAATAGTCGTCTCACAACACCTTTGAGGATGCTGTGTAGAAGGTCTTTTTAGAAAAGGTAAAAATGGAGAATTTTTATTTTTATTTTGATACATTAGTTCACATTTTATAGTATAATTTAATAATGTTGGCCTAACTGGGTAGCTTCTCCGTGCTGAGGCCCGTTCTGCTGGAGAGATCAAAATGTCTCCTTTGACCAGTCTCTCCCGATCCGGCCTGCTACACAGTTGGTGGTCAGACGCATCTGCTGCCAAGACCCGGACAAACCTCACCCCGTGAACTCGGACTAACCGTGCTAAGTCACCAAACGTAGCGAACCAATTGGGGTGACCCATGAGAGAGGTCTTGGTTATCTAATAAATGATTTCCGGGTGGCGGTACCATACCCCCCTCCCAAATATTTCACCTGGGCGATACTGATAGTATCTACCACGAGTATGTTATCATGATTATTGATTGAAATAGTGTTTATGATTACGCTTTGCTCGATACAAATTTGTTTGAAATTAGTGATAAGCGAATACTTTATTTCAAAAGAAAGGTTTTCGAAAATTGGAATGTGTTTCAGAAATGGCCGACCAAAAAAAAACCGATATGATTTTCAAGAAACATATTGTTTAAAAGCTACAAACTATCTGTTACATGCTGTAAGTATTATTATTCATATGGTTTCAATCGCTTATTTATAAAAGCAAACCCTATGTGTAAGTATTACGTATTACCTAAAAATAGAAGAAAAACATTACCGTATTTATTTTTAATTAAGCTGGAATCACATGATTCACTAATGATAGATTCACGAACGTAGTTGGAATCTTTCATTCGGCACTGTCTTTCAACACTTTCATTTCATTGCATGTTCATACGGGTCATTTCGCGGGAAAGAGGCGGAATGCGCGGGAAAGACTCTATCATTAGTGAATCATGTGATTCCAGCACTGGTGACACTTTCTAATGGATGAAAATATCATAAAAATAATTTTGTCTAGTTAGCTCGTTCTAATCGCTTCACTGTGCGGCAGTTCAGTTGTTTGCATTGAAATACCAAAGATGGCGGACATTATTTGACACCTGTCATTGCTGTACCCATGCGCGAAATATTCGCAGCGACAGCGAATTATTCGCAAAATCGCAAGGGAAAAATTCGCAGCTATCTTTGAAGTACGTGGCGGTTTTAGTGCATCTTGGGGGAATATTATAATATTATGCTAAAACCTGTTAAAAATTTCACTGGATTTCGCAAGGTTTTTTTCGCCGCGGATTTGAGTTCGCTATCATCCGCGTTTTCTTCGTCGCCGCTATAATTTCGCGTATCATGGCAAAGAGTGGAAAATTGATTGAGTTGGTTCGAAATTTTCCAATTTTATATGATTCATCCCACGAAGATTACAAAAACGTGCGAAAAAAGGATAAGATATGGCTGGAAATCGGGAAGCAACTAAATGAAAATGGTAAGTATAATTTATTTATTATTTCTTGGCATAAAAATATAATTTAACTTTTTTTAGGTACCTACTATAACAAAATAAAGGATAGTTGAGGTCGGGGTGGCACAATAATAACAGGTATCAATGAAAAATTATTTTACAAAACTTTTCTCAAAGAAAATGCTGGCATTGCTCGTTTTCGACTCTCGAAGTTCAGGCTCCGGTGGGTGTAATAAATAAAAAAAAATGATAAATTGTTTTTGTCCGCAAAAAAAAATTTGAATCGACATGTCGATTTTACAATCGGAATAACTTGTGGTGCTTTAGTTTCTACTGGCCTATAAAAATCTCTGTTTTTGAGCCAATATGCCAAAGAAACCATTTCCTTATTTTTCCCAAACATCAAACAGCTGTACTGAGGGCTAGTCAGGGCCGGTCCTGTCAGTCCTGTGCCCCGTGCAGGTGCAATATTGAAGCAGCCTCATAAATATACCTAACCACCCACAGCAGCCCTCTCCGGGCGCCGACAGGGAGCCAAGGCGCTAATAATACCCAACTCCTAACACATCGTAATATCTTAGAATAGTTTTTAACACATTTCCAGAAAGTATCAGAATATATAAAATATTTTTTAATAATTTCTCCTTAAACCCATTGAAAATATAAACTGAATACTTAACACATGAATAAAGAAGTAACCAACATAATAACATTAATAACACATCCCCGTACAAAAACCTAGCTTTATTATATAACAAAATGTGAAATCATTTGATTCTGGCAGCTTAACATGCTTACCGTTTACACTACCAATACAGGTTGGGATTCCTCATTTTTAAACCCTTCAGCTCCAGCGAAATATTTACATTTCCGTAATAGGTTTGGGTAAATATTCTTTGTAGTCTTCTGCATCTGCATTTTGTTACTTCACTAACTTCTGTCACGAGTCACGATGGCATCCACTATTGAAAATCCAACTCTAAAACCATGGCCATCTGTGTAAAATAAAAAGTTGCGAGAAATCTGAATTTAACGGAAATAACTTTGTTTCAGGTGACGATGTCAAAAGAAAATGGAAAAATTTGAAAGACACTTATGCAAAATTCATTAAATCTATAAAAACTGGCCAAGCGGCAAATAATACAAAAAATGGCTCTGGGCAGATCAAATGAGTTTTTTGACTGTGTTCGACGTTGATTATGAATACAGCAGTATTCCTGCGGAACTTATAACATCGCAAACCAACATTAAATCAGAAAACCTGTCATCAATTGCTACCGAAGACACAGAAGATGCCAAATCTTTTAAAGCACCAAAAGACGACTCACAAGTTAATGAGACACAAATGGCGTTTTCAACCCCTTCACCAGAACCATCAACTATTGTAGCCCCAACACGGCCAAGACAAAGAAAAATATTTAGGAAGCGTTCCGAACCGTCGTCTTCTATAGGAAACTTGACCGATTACTTTCAAAATAAAAATAAAACGTCATTTGATTCAATTGATAGCCTTTTCTTGGCCTATGCAAAGACGGTTAAAACATTTTCTGCTAGAAGGCAAGCGATAGCAAAAATGAACATTGCTCAAGTAATTATGGAACAAGAACTCATGCATCTCGATGAAGTCGCATCAACAAACTCAACATCTCAGCAATAAAACAATACTTAGTCATTGCTTTCTTTTTCTTCTAGATCTTGACATAAAAGCGCCTCGTGTCTCTTTTTCATCCGATGATGAATACATTATAAATACATTGTAAAACTGAAATAAATTTAGGGTAGTATTTTAATCGCGGCAGGCGCAAAAGTTTCGAAAAACTTTTTTGAAACTTTCGAAGCGCACGAAAACATTAAAACATGTCCCGTTTAAAATGATTTACCTACCTGTACATTATCGTCACCTCGGTATCGACGATTGGTACGTAGGTTGTCGGGTTTTATACAGGAATATATTCCTACTTCTATCATTATAGATTTTCGTCAAAACTAAAACTGATTTTTTTTTTTGTTGGAGTTCCTTAAATTGTGGCAGCCCTACGCGGAACGGAAACATTTGTTTTGATTTTGAATGGCGCTGTTTGGTGGTTGTCATGGTGACGGTGAATACAATGAAAACAAATCTGTCGTGTCGGGAAAGGAGATCTGATAAAAATATGCGATTAGAGGTGTATTTATACACTGTATAGTGTATAAAAAGTGATTTCGAATAACACGTCTCGTAGTGCGTCTTATCAATTCGTGTAAACATTAAAGAATTGAATTGTTAATACGACGAATGACATCATATCTACGGTTATTGTAAGAAAGGCAAAGGCCTATGTCGGTGGGTGATGTCATCGAAATGTAAACGCTGTGTTCGTCTATTTCCGAGTTGTTCCTGTTGTGTGTTGTAATATTTAGTGTTGTTTATGTGCACGCCTACAAAATGTGAAACCGATAGATTATTTTTATCAATTCGTTTCTGCTTGGCGTTCGAGACCACTAAACTTCCAGATAAGAGGCGGTGCGTTTTTGTGCGAAAGTTTGTTTGTAAAAATTACACGATTTTTACAGCACAGCTGTGAAAATACTGAAGATGAAGAAGTTGTTGTATGATTATCATAAGTTAGTAGAACGCGATAACTCCGAAATAAGTGGATTATGGCAAGGTAATCATTTACTTTTGTTGTAAAGATAATTTACTAATATGTATTGCTATTTTTACTCGATCAATTTTCAAAGCTTTATAATAATTTTATAATTTGTTTCACCCATTCCCCAATTCTCTGTCATGAAACAACAACTGTCTCAAAGAAGCACATGACAATATGTATATGTATATTGAGGTTTATGATCATGTTTTCTTGGTTTTGACTAGTTAAAAGATTAAAGATTGGACAACCAAGAAGAGATTGCTGCAGTACCTACCTAATCAATCCCATTTTTACTGCAGGGAATACACATAAACTATCGAATTTTTAAATTCCTTTAGGTCTCAGGTTGTTGCCTAGATTTTGCCTTAAAACCTTCTATCGGAGCTCCGGTTCTGTAATAATGCCGATTTTTCTGAAATAATCAGATATACATGTTGTTTTCTGCTCACAAAGCGTATTCTGACATTGTTTGTAAATGTCTTACTTATTTTTAAAAAGCCAAGTGACTTGTCTTAAATCACTAAACAGAATGTCCTAACTACCACAACTACTGACGTCTGAAGATAGACATGCCCTAACACAAAATCTGGGTATCATTTCGGTAAGCTGGAGGCAAACCAAGCATTGACGAAGAAACTAAGTGACAATATTTTTGGCACCAGGAAGGTTTGAGCATTTCTTGAATAAACTAATCATTCATACGTTGACTGCCGGTGAGCGCTCATCGAAATAACCAAACCCTGGATGGAAAAGTAAATTTCGCTAAAGTATGGTAAAGGTTTGCAGCGCAGTCGATAGTGGGACTTTTCTGCGCACGGTCTATTGTTTGTTTCTAACTGGACCGTCAGGCGTTCATTCATCATTCAAATGTTTGTTTACTGCGGTGAATAAATTATAAAATATTTGTAAAAGTGTCAAAACTAAACACTAAAAAAATCTTCGATATTGGAAACAGGCCGAACATTTTTCACCCTATTTGGGATTCGCAGT